>QVNV01013873.1:0-13251 GCA_014825455.1 Pseudomyrmex pallidus | reverse complement strand
AGAAGATTGCGTGAAGCGAGCCATTTTTCTTTACAATTGAAAATCATACACGCCTACTGAGTCCGGACCATCGCTTCCCACGCGCTCATTAGGTCACACGTATTAATTAATCACTCGATATCTATTGCAAATTTTGCAAAATGATACAAGACTTTTCCATTCAGATTGACCCAATTTGTCTTCGCACTTCGACTGTGTGTGTCAGAATTTTTCAGACATCTTGTATATGCAATACGTCATTTTTGGAAAACGTTTCGCGTAATTTAATCTGATTATATTTTTATACTTCAATTCGCTCCGAGCTTGTGCATGGATGATGCTTTAGATTAACGAC
This sequence comes from Pseudomyrmex pallidus, assembly GCA_014825455.1. Classification (NCBI taxonomy): domain Eukaryota; kingdom Metazoa; phylum Arthropoda; class Insecta; order Hymenoptera; family Formicidae; genus Pseudomyrmex; species Pseudomyrmex pallidus. The sequence continues at coordinate 12,917 of QVNV01013873.1, read as the reverse complement.
GATAGATCGAGTTAAAGTTGAGCATCTTGGAAATTCTCACGAGAGATCCTAGTAGCTTTCTTCTCGGCGGAGCTCTAGCAAGTTTTCTCGGAAATAAAGCACCTCGCGGGGAAACCGGTGTTGCTTTCGGCCAATTCGCCGCTTTCGTTCTCAAGAGAGAAAAGAAACTCGTCGAAGCCAGCGGCTCTTAATTAAGCAATAATTCTGTTCCCCTTTGCCCTTCTCCTCTCTCTCTCTCTCTCTCTCTCTCTCTTCTTGTTTGTCGACCGTATTGTAGGAAATAAGAAGTGGCAAGACAAATAACAGAAAAATAAAGTGCACATTTTGTTAAAAAAACACACACACACAAATGATCCGAAATCCAAAAAACGCCACATTTGTTTTCACGATTCTTCCGCGAGTTTTCCGTCAGGAGTTGTAAAAATAAATTTCGAACGCAGTTCAAAAACCATTTTAGTTTTTGTCAACTTTGTTAAAAGAATGTACAATCACAGGAATCGTAAGATAAAAATACATTCGGAATGCGATCGATCCGACGTTTCATCGCTCGACCTCTTGGCTCGCAATAGAGAGAGAGAGAGAGAGAGAGAGATTATCTGAGAGACGTCTTCACATTTTCCAATAAGCCAATATCACCAACGAAGATATTTTTCAATAAAAATATAATTCATACTTTTAAACAAACACGACACAAAAGAAATCCGCGATATTTCATAATATTTCTCTCTCTCTCTCTCTCGCCATCTCGATGCGAATTTGTTATTTTTCTTCTAATTAATAACAAATAAATAAATTATCTTTCGCGCGACTTGATCTCTCGTTAGTTGTTGAAAAATTCATTCGGAATAAAATCACGCACCAGTGTGGAATACGGCGCAGATGTTAGAGGGTGTTTTGGGGGGAGGGTTGATACTCTGAGCAAACGCCGCTCAACGTTCCGAGGGAAGTTCTGCGCGCTTTACGTATGCAGCTGAAGGTGCGTAGGCGTGTTATCTCATTTCGTGCTACGTGCGCCTGGCGCCGGCAGCACAGCGCACACAGCGTCAATTCATTCCGTTGCCACGGATTCTCGAAGCATTTGCGAAGGCCTAAACCCCTCTCGCACAGATCTCTGGATGTAATAACGCTGTCTCGGCACGGCAAACCCTCGTGCCTGCCTGCCGCGTACGACAATAGCGGCGATCTGGTGTCTCCCGGTTCGTGTGCTTCTGTCTGTCAAGATCACACTTGGTCGTCTGATTTTCACAAGTGTTTCCGAACTATCCAAGGACGCGCGACATCTTAAACCTTTCCCGAACAGACTTGGATCTCCTACCCCGAAAAATTTCAAACAGACGTCTCTGGTAAAAATTAGGATTTTTTTTTTTAACGCTTATACCCTCGAAAATACCAGACATGTTTTCAATTCTTTTTTATCGATGCAAAATTGTTTAAATTTTCAAAAAAGAAAAATTGAAAAAATATTGATTTTTCGCGGAGATAATCGATTTTAAAATCGCGCGAATCTCACAGACCCAGTCTGTCCAACTAGTCGCGTTTTCGGAATCTGTTCACGGAATCTGGTGAAGATGTAAGTTACAACAAGCAAAAATATCAAACGTACCGTTTCGCGCAACGTCGGGAAATATCAAAATTAACGCTTCATCATCTTTAATGATTCATCTTAACCGACACGTGCGCGTTTATTGAAAACAAAGCATCTCTCGATCTCGGTGGTTGAGGATCAACTGTGTAAAGCCGCATGAACGACGTTGTAAACATGACGTTCATTTAAACATGATCTACGCTTGATCAGGCGCTGAGTTGTTAATGTAATAACGTTACGCTCACTGCCGGCAGTCATGAAGCTCGTACACACGTAAATTCATCGCTTTCATGTGAAGCGTGTTAATCGTTGTTTATTGCTGCTTCATTATACAAACACGATTCGCTCGTCTAACATGAGGTAGCACGTGAACAATTTCATAATCGGGTTCTTCGTTACCGCATTATCTGCGCGCCAGTTATTGCGTTTTTAATTGAAAAACGAAAACGCGAGATGTGTGTGCGAGAAGTGACCGCGTTCAGAAGTTCACATACACGAATGACGCAAGACTTTTTTTTTAGTTCTAGTTTTGTTTATTGAATAAAAAATAAACTGGTTTACAAGTAAATCAATTTAAAAATATAAAATATATTAATTTATAAATATATCAATATATATTTAATATATATTTATAAATATATTAATTTATTAATATAATAAATTAATTGAGAGAGACTCTCTTGATTTGTACACGTGTAAACGCGCTGCGCGATACAAAGTACGTAATGCGGACGCGGAACGTCTTCTTTCATCGGCGGACTCTGACTTTGTTTGTTCGCTCGTTTTTAAATTCGTCCTGTGATTCTTTTGATGCAACGCAATCGACAATTCTGACGGAAACCGATTGTCTCTGGAACGCAAAATTGCGATCTCGTGTCGTGCGAAGTCGTAGTTATGTAATAAAGAATATTCGGAAATCTGAAAAATAATTTCAGTTTCTTCGGTAATGAAGTATCGCGATATACACTGAGTAGATATTCGATAAATTTTAATTTCAAATTTTTTCAAATTAATCCATCAAAGAGCTGCGAAAGACGGAACATCATTAATATAAAAAAAAATAAAAAAATAAATAAATAAAAACAGTTATAAAAAAGTTTTAGTTACACGGAAAAAAAATTCTTCGCGCGATTATTTTTATTATTCGACGCCTCTACACGTTCTCTACTTATCGAATCAGAGACACGAGCGATCTGTCGCGCAAACTCTAAATCCGATTCGATTCGATATAGACACGACCGCGATAATCGATATTTCATTAGTGTGTCTATTCGTTATAGCAGATAATGGCATGTCGCAAAATTGCGACACGCAGCGAGAACCAATTCCGTACTCTCTCTTTCTCTCATCTCGTTCTTTCTCTTTTTTTCTACGCACAGTTCTCCAACTTTTTTCAATTAACTCCGAGTAGGTATCGACCGCGCGCGCAACTTCTCTTATAAATTCGTCTTGCATCCACGAGCGCACATTCACGACGGTTGTACGTTCCGATATCGTCGCGAAATAACGCGCCTTTCCTCCCGCCCCCGTCCCCGAAATAATGTCACCGCGTAATCATAAAGTTTTATTAACCGCTCGTAGAAATGACGTTTCCGCATCCATGAAAACGCACTTCGAAAACGCGAATATTCCGTTCATAAACTCTTTGCGTTAAAATCGAGTAAACAGTCGCGAATATCGATTTTACGACCGCGGCCTTTATGCAAGATCGATCGCGCCGCGCTAGTTAGAAGCAACTCGTTTTCAAGAATAAAACGTCCGTCAGAATTCGCGCGCGTTTCAAATTTTTGCGTCGATAAAAAGATCTGCAATAGACACGAAATCATTAACAATACAACAGTAAGAGAAGGCCGAGCAAAAACAAGTTGAAAATAATTTTCTATTATTTTACAGTTACAATATGAGATGCGAAACGTTTCGAACTCTTGCGTGAGCCTTCCTCAGTCGCGATAAAAGATTACAAAATAAAACGTCCGTAAATAAAAATAAAAATAATAAGTTACATAAAGGAGAAAAAAAGTGAAATACATCAGAAAATTCTCTTTACAAAGTGCGCTCCGAAAGTAACAAAAAAAGTCACACATTACATAAAAATGAGCCGCCGGGTTGTCCGGTTGAAGTTAAAAATTTTGAAAAAATAAGTCAAATGTGTTGTCGTTCAGAGCTAACTTTTGCTCAATCTTCTCTTACTGTTATTATTATTCGCAGAACGAGCGTTTTTGAATTTACGAACGTCTTTAAATTGAATTTTTTCAATTCGAACGAATACAAATCGTAACGTATATAAGATCGAAGGGAAGATAATCTCGGAAGAACTAATGCTTTCGCGCGAAGATTCACGATATCGCATTTCAGCTACCCGGCTCTTTGTTGGCAGAGTTTACGCCGTACGTCCAACGAGAGGAAAGAATATATTTGGACGTGCGTTGAATGCGGGGGAGAGACCAACCTTTTTAAAACCGGCTCCGCAACGAATGCAAATATGTGCGCGAAAACTCAACTTTATTTCGGCGACGTCGAGATTCACAGGCGCGATGAGGGCTTTTACCCCACCGAGAGTCTCGCGCAAAAATCAAACAGCGAATAAATTTAATTAACCATTCAATAAATTCAAAGCCGAATTTTGTGCGCGGACGAGATCGCAAAATGTGTGTGATAAAAAGTGTTCGAAACTTTATTCTTCGCAATTGTGAACGTAGGATATATGAGCTGCATCTATCAAAAACTTAATTTATCAAATAGTATTTACAATGTTAAAGACAAATTAACTATACCAATAAAAACTTTATACTGTCTTTTACTATAACAAAAATCACAAATACAAAATCTTTATTCCTTATATCTTAAAAAAACTCTTAAAAAAACCCATGCAGTTTTGCCATATATCTCATAGAGGTGGGTTATTTGGCCATGTATGGATGGGAATACAAGTCATATAAAAATCTTCAACTACAACACTTTCTTTCTTCTAATAACATCTTCCAATGTTTACTTGTGTAAGATACATTAATATTATGCACATTAACAGTATGTATTAGTAATAAATAATAGGCAAGAGTGGCTAAAATACGTGAGGTGAATACTGAGGTTAGCTCGCTGGATAAAAGTTTAGTACTGCGCATGCCTGCGCAGACGCAAGCACGGGCCATATATCCAACATGGTAAAATTGCCAAATATCCCAAACTGGTAGGATATATAAGACAGATAGCTTAATAAAAAATACAAGAGCTACGTGGTTGTAATTTGCTATACTTCATCCTTTATGACCCTTGTACACATATATATTGCAAAATAACCGCTAAACGTTTTATAAACCTTGTGGTAATCATTTTATATATCCGTAAAATATGATTGCGCTACTTATCACTTTGACGAATCGACCAAACTGACGATAGTTTCGGTAATTGTAACAATAAACAGATGAAATCACAACACAATACTAAATATAACATAAAAGCACGTAATAAAGTAATTGTACGCACATTATCCTCACTTCTTCTATTTTTTCTGCTCTATGCGGCATAAAATCCGGAGTTACCTTTTTAAAAAAATGCGGTAAACCAAACTCTCGAGGGTGAAAAAACTGTTGTGATGAACTAAAGCAATGTTTCATTACGGCAATGAAGATCGAAGGAAAATATTTATTTCGGCTCCCACGGCTCGCAAATGTTTTTGTATCTGGGCGTCTATGATTTTACGATGATGTTTCGTCAGCGTATACAAGTCTGTTCGAACGAAATAACTTATCGCGAGAATATCGCGTTATGTCAAGTCATCGTTTTAGCAGGTGTCAATTTTCGGAAACGTTACTCTCTCGGCGAAACGAGAGATACCAGAGTCGCCGCGCCGCTTAAATTTCAACATTCGAAAATTACAATCTCTCTCGGTGTCTACAACACGTGTATATATAACGTTACGATACCTTATCCAGATCACTCGTAAACCATATCGTGGAGGAAGGTGTGTGTCAGAAAGAACGCGCCCGGGAGAGAACGGCGCTCTCTATTTTTTTTAAGTCGATATCTATCCCGAACCCGGGGCTTCCCGGGACGGCAGTTCCGATAAATCGCGACCACGAACGATTTGTTGCGAGACGTGGGGAAATGGCTCGTAGGTCATATAATATTTTTTCCATCTTTTTTTTTTTTGTTCCTTCAGCGAGAAAATTCAAGACAAACGTTACGGTTTGTTAAACGAAGACGAGTATAACTTTTGCTTATTACCGCCAATCGCTTTTCTATCTCACTCGAAAATAACGTATTGTGTAATTAAGTTTGCTTCAGTGTTGCATTTTCGTCTGATTTTTTTCTATCCGTCGTTTCTCTCTCTCGGAAAAAGAAGACACCGCGGCATAAGAAAACGAAAATAACCAACCGACGATTAATGGAATTCATGAGAAAATTCACAAGAGAAAGAGAGAGAGAGAGAGAGAGAGAGAGAGAGAGAGAGAGAGAGAGAAGTGCGTTTCTCGGTCAGTAGCCGATCGAAAAATGTTATTCATCGACTCTGTTTAATGAGAGAATAAAAATATTTTAGCTTTCAATTTGTTAATGGAACAAATATTTTCGTACTATAACGTGACAAAAGATATTTGCCTAGCAAATTTCCATAGGATTCCGTTTGCGAGAGAGTGTCGTTGTTCGCGACATTTTACCAAGTAAACTACTTGTCTCGTAAACAATTTGCACTCTTTGCTCCTTCCTCTCCCCATCGACGATATTGTTTTTTTTTTTTTTACTTCTCGTACACACGGAAAAAAGTTTTGCAGGAATTTTTTGTTTTGTCAACGAAACGTTGTTTCGTTGGTGAAGGTCAGAGGCTTGTCGAATGCTTCTTGCTGTAGGTCGTGTTATAGCAGCGAAACTATTGTTTTTCCGCGCAGAAACAACTACTACGTACGTATTGGAAACGGATATATAGACGCAGTTCTTTGTCCGCGATATCTAGTCTATCGGCGAACGGCAGTGTGGCGAATAAACGTTTACTTTTGACTTCATATCCATGTGCTTAGTATTCATGGTCCATATATATATATATATATATATATATATATATATATAATATGCAGATTCGATATTAGCCATGCATACGTCTCGAATGCGGAAAAGCGCCGATCTCTCTCTCTCCGCTCCTCTACAAATTCAATGCAAAACGTCGAGATGACGATTCAATCGATACAATACCGTTTAATTGTGTAAAAAGTTCGTCACGTGATGAGTGTGTTTTTTTGTCCTCCGCTAAATAGCGGAAAAATGCAAAAGCGAATATCAGTTTGTGAAAGAATAAATATACGAATTGATCGAATTTTTATAAGCTCTCGCTTTTCTCTCGCGCCGTCAAATCGCTTTCCAAATGTCGCAATCAATCAAGTGTCTAATTAATATTATTAAAATTTACATTTTAATTTATTTCGATCGAAATTAGAGCCTGGTGCGATCTCGTTTTTTATTTTAATATATTGTTCGGAAAAAAGTGAAACGAGGATGTGAGATTTTTTTCTCTTTTTTTTTTTTTTGATTTGCAAAAATTATTTCGGATCCGTAATTGTAAACGAGGAACTTAAGGCTGTGTCCAGTCTCGCGCAACACATTCTTTTGCGACTCCTTGCGGTCTCGTATAAAACAACCCCCATATACGTTTATTATCTCGGGGAGAGCCGGTTCGCGCGAATGTTTCGCCGCAGCGCCCATGTTTCATGCGATATGAATAATAATCTATGATGATGACTACATCGCTCGCACGCCTCGCACGAGCGTGAGCTAACGCAGTTAACGCAGTTTCGACCGGACAATGTTACGCCAACGCAACATTGTAGTTTTTGACGTGTATATCTCGTTCGATTTTACAACATCGTGCTGCGCGAGCGCGTGAATCAAAACTTTTTTTTTTTTTTTACGTTATTTGAAAAGAAAACGTATCGGTTTTCAAATTCTCTCTCTACATATATGCGCGCGCTTACATTCACGAATGTGTCTCGTCGGCGCACATTTTACTCGATATTCATTCGCAGCTGGAAGAAAGAACGATTCCAAGTGCTAATCGCGAAACAAAACGTGTGTTCAATTGAAAAATTCAACGACGAACCGAGAATGGCGAAAAAGCTCGCGTGATGTTGGCTCCCGCTCGTTAGGCGAGGAGCGAGAGGCAAAAGTTACGCAAATATGTGCGGACAATGTGGGAGGGGGGGATGGGATGTAATTACAAGCGAGGGCGCGGGTTGCCTTCCTCCGCGCGGGCTTCAGAGGCCCTTTTGCAGCCGTAGGGCCAATACTGCGGGCGAGCCGAACGTTCCGCCGCTCGTAAAACAAAAAAAAAGAAAAAAGAAGCGCCGCGAGTGTCTCAATTATCGCGCCATTTACGCGGAAATAAAAATTCCCTCCCTCGGCGAGTCGCGACGATTTATCGCGCAATAAATAATGTTATTGCGCGTACGTACGTTGCGCGGAAACGTTCGGTTCGGCATGTTTTATTCAACGGCCACTCACTAGCGTAGTCGGCAAAAGATCGAGGAAGCGTCGCGAATGTCGAAATCTTGGAGATAGAAAAATTTTCGTCGTCGACGACGCGCGCGCACTTTGCTCGGATTATTATTACATCATCATACATCTTCGTGTTTCGTATTTATTGCATGAGGTTATGTTTTATTGCCCAAGTCGAGTCGAAATATTTCCCGCGCACGCGCGCGCAATTTATGGAATACAAGATTATTGACGCAATAATTTCGCCATGTGGCGTTTTTTTTTTCAAAAATCTAGAAACTCTTTACATTTTAATGTTCACGTATATGTGTTATTCATTCGCTCTCGTCATCTTTTATTAATATCTAGAAAAAAGAACACAAACGGCACGTAAATAAAATACTTTCGGACAGACCTGGCTTTTTCCCCCATCTTAAAACTCGGGGAAGGGGGGGTTGGTTTAAAACGTACAAGCGTATATAAATTTGTTTCCGCAAAAGACTTGCACAAAAACGTTTTTTACATAAACTTCGAATGCGCGCGGAAAAGAATTTTACATTTTGACGTTTTCTTTCAAATTCTCGCGTGACAAAAATGCGATAAATTATTTCACAAAAAAAAAAAAATATAAAAAAATAAAATTATTCCTCGTAATTACTACTCGTCGGAAAGTGTTTTATTTCGGACGTTTTTTCTCAAATCTCAATATTCACGAGTTTCCTCCAAATTGCCGATCGCACACACACACACACACACACACACACACGCACGCACACGCACACCGCTTTCACATTTTTCCGTAACTTTTGGAATGACGCCGCGATGCGAGATGTACATACATATAGACACAGCCCGCATCGAGCATACCGTCCTACTTTAAAATGCAATATGCACAACGATAGTACCTCTCTCGTTGGGGTCGAGTGGACACTCGTTTCTCCCGTTTCGTTTTATTACTCACAGATACACATATCGATGATATCAAATTGTTCAAACATATATCCAATGTGTGTGGATTAGCAGATTAGCTCTCGTAGGGATCGAATTAAATTTAAAGAACGCCGACACGCCGTTGGGAAAACAATCTTGGTTTTGAATCAATAAAAAAGAAAAAAGAGGAGCTTAAAAATAGAAGAAAGCAATTTAAAACGATGAATAATAATTTCGACAATGCAGCGTGTAACATAGTCATCATCGGCTTTTAAAATTAAAATTATCGCGCGTCGATATCGACGACATTTCGTACTGCGCACGGTGGGGGGAGAAAAAAAAGAAAAGAACGACACGCGATATTTCGCGATGCTGATTGCAATTTGCATCAGAGACACAGGTTGCAAAATACCGCGACGCGTTTAAACGCGTGCTCGCTCGACCCTCTCGGTGTATATCTCGTTCTCGGCAACATGCTGCGCCGGCGCTACGATATATATTTATATATATATATATATATACCTAGACCCATTGTGTATTCGTATAATAATCAAAATTTGAAACAAGAAACGCAGCTGATGAACTTACTTGTTGTAGAGCACTATGTCGGGCCGCCATATGTGATCGGACGGCACGTGCAGCATGTGAACTCCTCCGTACTCCTTCGGCTCCCATCGCAGTTTGTAGTCGTACCATGACTTGAAACAGCCAATATAACAAATAAACATATTATTAACATGCTTCCGTCGGATTGCCAGAATACGACGGTAACGAATATTACATAACGTTGGAAAATATTATAACAAACAAATAGATCACGCGACCGATTGATATATTCGCAATAATATATTATATTTACGTAATAATTATTTGCCACAATCTCACGTTATTACAATTGCATTTTATCATTTTAGATTCTTTGATTACAAAATATTGTCGAAACAAATTTTTATGTTAACCCTTCGCGGACAGACATGGGTCTCCAGGACTCACTCAAAAATTAGCTTACATCTTTGGAACCACTAGACAGGTTTTCAATTTGTTTTGTTTTTTATCCATGCGGAATTGTTAAAATTTTTGATTAAAAATAAAACAAAAAACAAATGCAGATTTTTCGCGGAGATATTCGATTTTACTCACGTGGGTCTCACAGACCCAGTCTGTCCGACCGCAGGTCATGTTCGAGGTCTGTTCGCAAAGGGTTAAAGACAATCACGTTAAACTGCAATTGTGACGTAGATATAATTTCCATCTACGTTTCTCGTCCTGTTTTATTTATTTATTTTTTTCCCCTTATTTTCCGGACCGAGTGTTGCCCCGAAGCCCACACGTAATTTCTTATGATAATGATTCCTGCTGTTTTGTAAAAGCCGACGTTCTCCCTGATGGTTAGCGAGCTAAAAACCCGAGAGACAGCATCAGTGCGGCGCATCACTTTCCCCCGCAAATATTTCCCGCCGGAGGCGTTTTTCCAGTGAAAAACCTTTTCTTTGTGTGTGATTCGAGTGAGAATTTATTCTGCGCGACCCGGTGAATATATCCGAGAGAGAACAAGCTGCTCTCGTTCGTGTTTTCCACGTTTTTCTTTCGACGCGCGAAGATTTCGCAACATATGTTTCTCTCCAAAGTCCCGAGAAGCAATAATTTTCCTTTGTGAGAAATTCTTGTGTAATTTCTTCGTGCGATTTTTGCGACATTCACGCGAAATCTCGAATTAATTTCGCCGCGTGACTCTTGTGAATCGAATCGCAAATGTTTGTCGCCTGCAAAAAAAAAACAGTTTCTCCACTCTTCGTGGAAAGAAATCGTGTTACGCAACTCGACACACGAGTCACGTAATATGTTTCTTACCGCGAAGTGTATGTACGTGCGCGGTTACCCGAACACGCGACCAAATAAACGGACTCGAAGTTATCCCCCAAAGACCTCAGTGAAAATTCGACGTTTCAGGCTTTTCGTTCTTCTCGCCCCGACTTTGGGGAAGGGGGAGGTTGATTACACATTGTCGCGCAAATTCTCATCGCACACGATAACGCAAATACGTGACTTGCATATCCGCCACAATTCTACAATAGGAATATTAAGTCTTTCAGATCTTGTGAGATGTGACTATAATGTGAGAAGGGTACGGTCAAAGTACTTACTGCAAATGTTTCGAAGCATCGTTCTATCTTTATTTCTCGTTAAATTGTAGAATAAAGATTAAATGATTCTTCAAAATATTTGCAGTGAGACTTTGACCGCACCCGAAATGTCGCTGTCAATCCCTCTTCCTCTCCCTACCCATCCCCCGCGGCTATTTACGCGTCTGTTACTCGCATATGACGTATCGGGCCACGTACGCGCGTATATGACAGCCACTCCCTAATTACGCAAAACATTTATTTAGGTTACCTAAACACTCGACGACGCGTATACGGCTTCGGCTTATATTATGCATAGGTGTATGCCTACGGCTTCGGGGATTCCCTCTCATGTACCATCGACGATGCAACCTATGGTTCAAGCATTATAGCTGGGTAATTAAGTGCTCGCACACTCACGGATCAATTATTTCGGCGGATCGCGAATATTCCGCCTTGACTTAAGCCTAGGTCGTAAGTTTTAACGCTTGGAAATTTGAGATATATGTTTGCACAAGATTAGATTCGACTTCTCTCTCCGTACGAGAAGAAAAAATCTTTTGGACGCGCTTCGGCGAGTATTCGCGCTCGAATCTTGCGAACACTCGTCGCGCGTTACAAAATAAAATAGCTCTTGCTGTAAAAATTGAAATTTTTGCAAACAATGAAAAATGTATTTCTTTTATCAGAATAAAGAAATCAAACGGGCAGTATAACGTTTTGCATTTTCACGAAAATGTTGTTACATTCGACGCAAGTGAATTAACATTGCGCGAAATTGAAGTCATTTATTGTTGCAAAAATTGTCGCTTTTTCGGTCTGATTACTTCTCTGCTTGTATTTGAATCACATGTTTGTTGATGTACGCCATTTTGGCGACTAAACTACATTTGAACAGTACAACAAAACATAATACTGTTAATAACATTTGTTGTATTAATGAATTTTTGAACACAATAAAATGATATTGAGTTTTTAAATAATTCAACTAGTATTTGCCATTTTTTTTATACTTAATTCAGGTGTATTTACTTCTACGTTTGACGACTAGACTCGCTTGATTTTAATTACGCAAGCAGATTACGCATTTTCAAAAACGAAATCCCACCCCGTAAAAAGGATTGATAAAAATCGTCTTAAATTCATCCTTAGATAAATTCCGCAAATAAAACGACTCGTACACCATCCAATGATAAACTCAAGACGATCTCAAATGTAAAATCCGTCTGCGAATATTGACCTTTAAAAAAAAAAAAAAAAAAAAAAAAAAAAAAAAAAAAAACACACAAAAATTGATGCGCGTGTGTTTCATTCCTTTTCAGTTGTATTGTATTCGAACAATAGCGGCCTAATAAAGGCTTCCCTCCCTGTCGTTCATCACATTTATGTCCGTCGTGTTTTACGCGCCATGCGTCTTCCCCTGCCAAACGTTTAGCGCGCGCTTCCGTTTGACATTCGCGGTATTATAAATTATTTCAACCTCCGCGTGTTAATATCCATCTACATATATATATATATATATACATGTATCGCCATTAATATATTTAAAACATGGTTGGTACGTCTCGTTATACGGTTTATGCATTTAGAGAGCTCGTATAGATTATGAAGCACGGGTGATTTATGGGTTCCGACATATATCCGGTCTCGTTAAGTAAATATTCATATTTCACACGCGTCACGTGTGTTGCATCTAGCGTGGTAAGCATTATTATACATATATAGGGTGTAACTCCGCGGTTTGAGCCGCGCCGAGTTTTATGCTGCATAGAGCAAAAAAAAAAAAAAAAAAAAAAAAAAAAAAAAAAAAAAAAAAAAAA
>QVNV01013872.1:0-28604 GCA_014825455.1 Pseudomyrmex pallidus | reverse complement strand
AAAATTCATATAGGATGCTTGATTTGCATCTCATATATGACAGTCCCCGAATACCCCCCTAACTAATAATTAAAATATTGCGAAAAAAATATTGTTAAGAGTATAAAATTTTTCTTTTTTCGTATGTATGATTTATGAGTTTTCTGAGAGTCGTGCAACAACATGCCAGATCGTAATACATATAATTGCACGCATCTTGACGGTACGACATAAAAATGTTAGACACTAGCATTACAACACAGATAACTTCTAATTAGTCGTGAGTGCTAGGTAAGCAAGCAAGTATGACAAAGACAAAATTAGAGTCGGCGTTGTAAAGGAACTGCTTTCAGTGACATCATCTATTTTTTTTAGCATTGTCGACGGAGTGACACTCCCGTATTCGCAATATCGTAATTAGATTTGATTCTATACAGAGTGATTTAAAACAACCTTTTATCCTTGAAAATACATAATCCTGACTAATTCTGTATTCTTTTTTTTTTTTGTATTCTTTTTATAATAATTGTAAACTAAAAAACATTTAGTCACAGAATTGCTACAATTATTGTTATAAAAATAAGACAAACGTTAAAGTTTAATGAGATTAACAAATAAAAGTAAACGTTAATAAAACTAATAAATATTATAAATGTAAAATAATATTTCGTAAATTTTATCAATCACGCGTCTATTACTTTGTTATTAAGTTACAGTATATATCATTTAGCTGAAGTTGCTGATGTATGATCATCGCAGAAATTACGGAGTATGAGATCTTGAGTAGTGCAGAGCCCAAAACGCATCATTTCGTCGAAATGACAAAGTCAAAGGTGGAAAGCAGCTAAATTGTGTTTGGAGCATGAATAACTATAAGGAACAATTAGAATTTGCTAACCATGCGAGTATAAATAAGAGTTCTCTCTTACTCTCTCTCTCTCTTTTTTTTCTTTTTCTTTTTCGATTTTTTTTTCTTTCTCATCTTTGTGGAAATCGAATAGAAATCCGTCTTTAATTCCCGTCGCGTCGCGTATCGCGACACGGCGTAGCGCAGAATTAATTACAAGGCCGAGAAAGGAATTGCTGCAAGCCGGTCTGACAACGAGAGCATGTACTGTGATCGAAGACTGGTAGAAACGAGGCTAACTACCGCGATAATTATTATTCCACCCCTGGCTAGAAGCCGCTTGCACGAGCGATTGAATTTCGAGCGTGAGATTCCCTCGGCTCGTCGCGCGCGTCGTCTTTGGCGCAAGACGAGGACTAATTAATATCGTGCCGGTCACGTAATTTTACGGGCACTGAAGAGGCTGTACATCGAGAAAATACAACGATTGTATGTTCTTCATCTCCGCTGTCATGCAAAATCTTAAGCCGTAGTCGCACGCGGCGTTTACAATGCGAAAAGTTACAAATAATCATATAATGTATTTGTTATGTAGTTGTTATGTGATTAATTTAAATATTATTTGTGTTATAACAGTTTGCAGCTTTATGTTATTTGCGTAAGATATTTTTTCGATTCCGAGCAAGTTTTGAATTTTTGATGAGACGGAGATTTTCGTAGTGCTAAACTCCGTCGCAAACAGGACAAAAGTATTAAAAATAGATATATTTGTTTAAACAAGAAATAAAGATAAACATGACGTTCGATAAATAGCCGACAAATCTTTCGTAATCAGAATAAACATTTAATTAAAAAGTCTGCAGACATTTATTCGAGTGTAGCTTCAGCAAGTTGCTCTCTCTCTCTCTCTCTTTCTCTCTCGTCACAGTTTTTAATTATCATAAAGCTGATACATCTGTGTACGATATCAATTGCGCTTCTGCTAGCGTACGCTGCACTTATTTTGTTTAAATCCGATTGTAACGCAATAATAAATTGAACTAAAATTTAACCTTCGAAGCATTTTAGCCTACTGTATTAGCAACATGTACCTTTAAAAGTTTTAGTCATACGACATTTAGTAACAGAATTATAAATAACACGCTCTTGTGCCATTGACTGTATATCTTTCGTCAATTGCAATTAACTTTTTAATAAAGCTTTACGTGTGAACACGCAAACGGTTGCGGATGCATTTTTGGCAGTAAAGTGGCGAGTTGATGGAAAAATTGATTTTTGTCGTAAACTGCGCCGCTGCTGGCCGGTCGCGCTTTTTTTCAGGTCAGACCAGGTGTGTACCGAGCTTTCTCGTTACCTACACTTATTCGTTGACAAAGGAATGGCTTCTTCTGTTTTACATGCCTGCCAATAGAAAAGATCCATAGTAACAGCAACCAAAATGCCGATAAAGTATAGATACAAGCTGGCTTGACGTTGCCAAATTTTCTCATCTTCTGTTAACCTACATAAATTATATAGTTTTTCACGTACTTGTGTTTGTTTATCCTTTTTTTGTGTCAAATCAAGCAGATCTTTCGGACGTTGTACTTTTAAAAAAAAGTTAATATCGGATAACAATAACATTTTACATTATCAAAAAATCGATGAAGTTTGAAATAACATCAATTTTTATTTTTGATTAAAAAAATGAATATTCTCGCGTTCTTAAGTTTTTTTAGATTAAAATTCAAAAACCGTAAGTAGCCGATCGCGCTGAAAATAAATATGCGCGAAGTGCGACGAAGAAATCCATGCAATTACGTTTACCTGCGCTATCGGAAATCCCGATAAACCGCAATCAAGGGTGAGCACCGTGATTAAAGCTCCGTGACGGTAATGGTGCTGATATAGCGTCGTATATAAATAGAATCCGACGTTGATCGTTAATGGTGGCAATTCGGGTGTGCCAGTGTGGCGATTGTAACAATAAAGCCATAAGACGATTTTATAGTATAATGCATATATTTTTAATTCGACTTGGCAAACTTAATTTTGCAATGACGCATTGTAGAGAATGTAATAATAAAATAATGATAATGTATACATGTATTTAAATATATATAAAAGATTAACATAAGTTTAAATTTCATTTTAATATATAATACTAGTAAGAGAGAGAAAAATTCGTTCTTCGAAACAAACAATTGAAGTATGACTGCTTCTGAACGCGGATAATTAATTATTATCTAATTTTGTTAAAATATATGCTGTTACGCAACAAATAACTATAAATATCTATAAATATCCTTTTATATACTGTGCGGAATTTTCTCGAGATTTTCTACCTGCTTTTAAATTTCGGTTCAATATCGAGAAGGATATCGAAAGCAGTTCGAGAAATGAAGTTACTTGCTTTTGGAATGTCCCCAGGACCGGCCGATAAAATCTGCGGAATCTGCTTTACTCGGGAACATTTGATGTCCCTCTTTGTCTTAAACACCGTACCTACAATGTGAGTTTCTAAAGGTGGAATTTTTCGAAGAATTTCTCGAGTGGAGTATTGGCAAAAGAGAAAGAGCTAAAGAAGGAAACGTGTAAAGACCGGACCCATCAGGTAATTGAATCCGCTCTCTCTTACAAAATACTGTGCCGTCAATTAAGATAATAATTTATGAGTGCGCTGCAGTGGCGCGCGTGTTGTAAATGCAGCAATGGTTAATGTTTATTGCTTACGACGTTCATATCGACAGCATAATTTATCATTGACCGAGATTGTATCGTTCGGATAATTTACTACTTCACGTCTGCTAATTTATTTATTTGGAAAAGAATAATCGCGCTCGATGATGACAAATGACGATGGCGTTTTTCTACGTTGCACTTGCATCCAGAGATAACATGTGTGCGATTGTGACACGCCGAAAACTTCGTCCGCGACAACAATACCATCGAAAAGTCGAAGTGTGTTTTAGAGAAAAGCTCTGCTTTACGTAATCCGCGGTAATCTAGTGATACAATCGGCGTTTAATCGCGGATACAGCTGGCAAGCACGAAGTGTGGGACAATAAAGTTTCTGATAAAATGGCAACCGGAACACCGATGGGGAGGTAACAGGTGCGGTCATTAACACCAACTGTAAACATTTAATTAGGTAACACTTGGTCGGTTTAATCTCTAGGGGATCGTGCGTGCGGCACAAGTAAAATATTAACCGAGGAGCGAAATGACAATCGACGAAGATGCATAATATGAAAAATAGAGAGACAGAGAAAGAAAGAAAACAAATGAGAGAGAGAGAGAGAGATCGCAATTATTTAACGAAAAGTTAATTGTCACAATTTTTGTGAAAGAACCTCTCTGACAATCATCCATCCGTTGTGTGTCACGAGAAAAATTGAATTAGTCTATTTACTTTTTATTGCGATTGTCCGATGAAATTGATTGTACCGACAATTCTCGGCTTCTAAATGTTTCAACTGAGAAACAATTATCTCTGACTAGTACGTATTTCACGTACTGGTATTTACATATTTACATATTTCTTATCGCCGAATACATTAAAGATCGCTATCAAGTAACATCGCTTTGAAGCTCCCCGGATTGAAGCTGGCCTTTGCGGAATTTCGATGCCTAGCAAGATCAACCGTTGTAATATCGGCGAGAGCGCGCTACGCTGCGCCGACCGGACCTGATTGCTTACCGGGGATTAAAGGGTTTATGTGCGGGTGCGTGTCCGCTAAACGATGCAATTTATCTGCGACGTGTCGCGAAGCTCGACGAGCCGTAATATTGCCGGTGAGTTATTAAAGGGCCAAACTTGAGGGTCCTGAATGTGCGCGCGCGCGCGCTACGTCCGGACGGCGCGACGCGATCTATTCTATAACTAGCAACATCAAGGGAAGCAACTTGCAGATTCGGCACAAATTGAGATGTTCAGCCGTCTATGAAAATTAATTTAGATGAAATTCGCGGATATTCCTGTGCTTGTATGCACACTTTAATATTCGGGCGCAAGTTTCTCATAGGTGCAAGAGTTAGTATCCAGGTTAAGACTTTACCACCCCGCTTCGCTTTAACTCCTCTTTCCTCTTTTCCATTAATAAAACTACGAAGATAGTTAACGCGCGTTCGCGTGTTGGAGCACTGCGTAATAACAGTTTAAGGATGATAAACTAAAGTTACGAACTTCATCGCGCACATACCATCGTCTTAAGCGGTGTCTTAGACTAATTACGGTGTGCATGTCGCGTTTAGAGTTAAACTTGTAATATACACGTGACTTTTGATCAATATTGTGTTGCGCTGCTTGTTATTATCGCACGGCAAAGTTATTCGAGACTTCAATTAAAAGTATAAACGGAGAATCGATAAGTCTCCGAATTTTATTAATATTTTATTAAGTTTATTGATATTTCTTGTGTATTGATATTTGATAAATATTTAAAAGATTTGTTCCTCTTGGAATGTGGGTATTTTAACATATGCTTGTTCCCTTGACATAAAAGTTACACGTAACTGCAGTAACAATATCAAAGCAAACGCAATTGCAAATTTTGGCACGGAGTGTTCAACCGTCTATGCAAATTCATTTAGACAAGGTGCGGCTACTAGTTGTACGCTGCTGCTGTCGAGAACGCAATATGAAATACGTTTCTCGCATTGACTGTTATTGCGATTGCGGAGAGAGAACCCGGCCTCTCTCCGACCATGTTTCGAGACGCAATACACTGTAATTACATCGTTTAATTACTGTTTTAAGTACGCTCATATATATATATATGTATATATATATATATATATATCGTACATTATAATATATGTGGTGTTAAGTTAAGAATACAAACAAACAGAAAAAAAGATATTTGTTAGAGTTGAAACATTGTTAAAACCTATTTGTGTATGTATGTATTGTCGTTTTGTACTTTAAACAAAATAAACTAACACAGTTGCATAGTGTGAAACGGTGATAACGACCCTTTGAGTTACGCTTGTGTTACGAAAGAGCGTTATAAACAAAAACGTTTATTATGACGTAACAAAATCGTAACAATTTCTCAATAGAATTATCATTATACAATATTGTTTTTTGCTTAGAAATACTTTCATATTACTTTTGTCGCGCAATCTTATATACATTGATGTAACAATTCAGAAATCTTGTAGAAAAAGTTCGATTACAGTCACGATTTCCTCGATTTTTAATATTATCTTTGTTATCCTGATATTAAGCGGGAACGAAACAGATCATTTTCTCGCGATTGCATCCGGACATTTAAGAGACGCTTTAAGCATGGAAAAAGTAAACTTTGTTTCCGTCTTATCTCGAGACAAATGCTTTGACCGTCTTCATTTGTGCAAACGAAATTAAGCATCAACCTTTCCCCGTAGAAAAGCGCACTACTCAATCTTTCTCTCTTCTACTCTCTCTGAATCACGATATCGATCGCAATGCAAAGCTGAGCCCCTCTTGCCTCTCGAGTTTTCCGCGAGCTGTCTGAAGGATTCCTCAAGTTTCGGATGCCGGCAGAACAAAGTATAAAGTTTTTCAAGTGGATTTCCTTCTACTTACTTCCAGCTTCGCATCAAAGAGTTTTAAAACAGCCCCAACGGATAATACATTATGAAATTATATCCGCGCAAAGCGGATACGCAATAAATATTTGCCAGCAACTACAATAGAAATATTATTTAATAGTCACGCGCGCAATGTGCGTAAAAACCATTAAATTATTAACTTTATAAATTAATTTTGTGTGTGTGTGTGTGTGTGTGTGTATGCGCGCGCGCGCGCGAGAGTATACGCATAAACAAGAGTTTGCATAATCTGTGCGCGCGATGAAAATTGATCCTGGTAGAAAAGGCACACAAGAGTTTCGGGTTTAATACGTAGATTTAATTTTCTCTAATTACGAGCCGCGCGGCTCAGCGATGCGTGCACGATGCGGTATATATGCATATTTGGCGCATGTGAGTTGTGCTTAATGAGAGGTGCTGGTTTGGCAAGCGCGCGTCAGGATGGATGGAGGATGGAAGTCGAGTTGCACGGAATCCGGGGAAAATAAATTTTACAAACGCTCATCGGAAGCGTCGCACACGTGTTTGAACTTTCGAAAATGATTGTTGGTTGGCTTACGAACAAACGCGCTCTCGCACTGCAACAAACGCGGCCGGCCGCACGCTGCCAGTCGGTGCGAAATTGAACAGTTGAAC
Source organism: Pseudomyrmex pallidus (assembly GCA_014825455.1). NCBI lineage: Eukaryota > Metazoa > Arthropoda > Insecta > Hymenoptera > Formicidae > Pseudomyrmex > Pseudomyrmex pallidus. The sequence goes on along the minus strand of QVNV01013872.1, from coordinate 21,589 downwards.
GGTTGGCTAAACACTATGCCATTTCCACGTCCCACGTTGCAGCTTATGCAAATGCTCGTTCGGTATTTCATAAATATGCGCGACGTTTTCGATCAATTCGACTCCGCGACAACGACAATGCCGCTCCGCTCAAAGTTCCAGTGTTCTCTTCGCAATCCCAATTTAAATGTTACTTACTTTGTGAATTGCTTCTTTGCTTGCTTGGTACAGAGTCGAGCGCTAAGTACACAGCGTTTTATAACAGACGAATAGGATCGCGGATAGAAGTGGCATACAAACAAAAGCGCGAGTTCCTTTTCGGATAGGACTACGAAAGACGGACAGAACACACCAATAAAATTAAGTTTCAGAGCAGACGAATAGCGACTGAAGGAACGTTTAATTAATGATTCAAGTACAATCACTATCTGCGATAAAATATACTATATTTTTCAGTCTATGTTGCGAGCGCGCAACACACACACACACACAGAGAGAGAGAGAGAGAGAGAGAGGGAAAGAAAGCGAGTCATGTCGCGTACAGTGTAAAAGCTAAAATACAGCGCGTATTTTAGTTTTGTTTGTGCTTATGTTTACAAAAAGGAAAATAGATTGTTATAGTAAAGAGAATGAAAAAATGAAATATTAATCAAGAAGGGATGTCGGGAGTATGCAAAAATCAATATGTTGCCTATCTCTAAGGTCTCGGAAAATAAACTCAATATCGAGGACATGCTTTGATCTTTAACCAGCCTCACAGATAGGTTGGAAAACTCGTTTTCAACTTTGGACTACGATAAAAAGTAAAATAAGATTTTTACAAAAACTATATTTTGTTATTGTATTTCGAAAAAAAATTAATAACGTAATAACGTTGTAGTAATATCTACTGGATTCATTAAAAAAAAGTAGGTTTCTTAAATTATTTTAAACTAAAAGAAGACATTAAGGTTTAGAAAGAACTTTCGTGTCCATTTGTGATGGAAAAAGAGGAAGTTTAAAAATAAGAGAATTAATATTACTCAAGTAGAATAACCATCAGATTAACAGTTCTTAAATACATTATGAATTTTATTCTTATTTGCATAGTTGAACCATAAATAAATAATTAATCTTTCTTTCTCTTCTTTCTTATTAATCGATCATTATTATATCTGAATATCAAAACTGTAAATTAATTGCACGATATTGCTTAACACACAAACTATAATATATAGAAATTACTTTTATACATAATATATCTATAATTTTTTTTATATATTTATTATTATCAAGAGAGACAGTTAATTTGGTAGAAAAAAAGTATTTTAGAACATATGTGTGTGTACTTAAATAAACAAAACATGTATATATATGTATATATAGATGTTATTACATATATAATACAGTTTGTACAAAATTCTTGGAAAATATTTTATCTTTATTGTGATACGTAGAACAAACCGTGTGCGATCGATATTGGATCGTAATATTTCAGTAGCTTGTCTATGATGACACATAGGACTCTCGTGAGAAAAACGCTTGAAGCGTCGTAAAGGAAAGCCGGAGGCAGAGTGTGAAAATTGTTTCTTTGTTCCAAGACTAGAGAAGACAACAAAGAATTCACTTTAATTTTACACTTTGAAGCGCCCTCAAGTACAAAGACCGAACGGTAGACCGCTTTAGATCACAGAGTTACTGGCCAAACGATATTTTGTGAGAAAGCGAGATGCGATCCAGAGCCGCAGTTTTCTTAGAATTCTACGAGGTCTAGTAAATGATCTTCTCCCGGTAGATAGAAAGAAAAAAATAGAGAGAGAAAGAAACAACATCTCGTGTATGATTTTTTTGCGTCATTACGTTCTGTCGCAAATTTATACGCGGGACAAAACGCAGCGACGCAACGACAAATGCCATGAGCGTTTGCGAAATTTCCTGCGTAGAATCCTGCTTGGCGAGACGGAATCGTTGGACTCTGGACAATTTCGCATTCATTCAGAAATGCATTCTGCAAGTTTTCGGTCGGCCGCGCGTACACAGAGACACATAATAGGCGCGGCCGACAATTATGCCTCGCGCAAACGGTCTCTGATTGCTCGGTATTCACGGATTACGTCGCGTCGGCCGCATCGAGAACTATCGTTGTGTTCTACTCCAACATAGTATCGCGGAGGAGAGTTGCACGGATATAATGACTAACGAGAGAAACGTAATAAACGGCGGGATCTTTTCGCTTTTATCGTCGGATCGGTTGGGCGCGACACTGGGCGGTGTGCAGGCCATTCCGAGGCGAGATGATCACCATCATTTGGATGAACTCTGCAAGGTTGCTACCTAATACTGAAATTGTCGTATAAAACGTTACGATTTAAGCGTGTGCGCGTCCTGTTATGTGTATTTCTGGTTAAGTATATTATATTTCTCCCTCAAACGTATCACGTTTCGTCGGCAAATATGTTTTCCACGAGTTACGTTATTGCTTCTACTGCGAATGTATTTTATGTGAATAATGTAATGACGTCGTTTTGAATAATGCTTGTTGTTTAATCAAATGCGTATGAATTTCAAGTAAAATTTAGTTTTATATTATTTCGTGAAAAGAACGAGTTTTCATATATTTAATCCACATATATTTGTTGCTTTCCGCATTTTTATGCATTAAAATTATTTAATCGACCGACTTTATAATAGCGATTGATTTCTCAAGTTGTTTAAATAATTTGATAATTTAAATTCGATTACTTAACGCAAAATTGACTGAAGATCTAATCGAAAAACAAGAAGTTGTCTGAATCGATCGTTGTAGAATGTAGAAGATGTATAAATAAGTATCTTATAGACATATTTATCGCGTGATAGAGATTTTTGACAAAGTAAACATATTTCTGTTTTTCTCTCTCTTTGTCTTCATAAATTCACTTTTTATAAATTTTGTTTGCAGACTATTATTTATATTTTCTGAGAAGGTTTTGCGTTATATTATTTTAAACAATAAAAACAACAAATATGAATGCAAACTCTTGAAGAAAACGAGCGTACATCTTTTTTCCTAAAATAATTCACCATGGGCGACGTAAACGGCACTGAAAATATCAATTTCAGCTGCGCTTACGAGAGAACCTAATCTAGCAACGTAGCGTGAAACGATTTAAATCCAGTTCCGTAGCGACGCTACACTATAAGGCGATTTTACTTAAGCCAATCCTCGATGTAAGATTAAAATTTAATCTCAAAAAGATGTTAACACACACACACACAAATAGCAAATAGACAGTCGTTTCGCTGATTGTTAGCGTCGTTTTTTTCTCTCTCTCTCTGTCTCTCTTTCTGTCTCTCTTTCTCTCTCTCTCTCGCGCGCGTTAACAATCCGATAAGTTCAACTCTGCACGTTATTTCGTCCGTTGTCCCTAGCTCCGGATAAAAGATCGAGGTAGACGCTTGTCATATGCACGTGGCACATTTTTGTATGCGTCAGATGTTCTGACGGAAATTAACGATGCAGATTTTAAAGGGTGAAATTCGCTGCACAGATCGTGCACGGCGCACACGTTCAGTCGCGCATTCCTGTCTCAGGTTCGTTATTAATTAAAAAAATCCGGAGAAGACGCAATGAAACCCGGTAATGAAAAGTTCGCCACTCCTCTGTATAGTGTACACGGGAAATCGTATATCTCGATTTGTAGGATTGCATGTATGTGACACAAGCTGCTCTCGCACATGATATATATTTGCGAATATTGTTAACGTGTTTGCTTCGGAAGTTATTTTCATAAACAATCTGTACAATTCGAAACAAACTAAGTAAACACGCGCACGAGAAATTGATGCAGTGTTGTATTTTACAACATATGAAAATCCACTAAATAAGACAATATATATATATATATATATATATATATATATATATATATATATATATATATATATAGAGAGAGAGAGAGAGAGAGAGAGAAGTAAAGAAGAGATTATAAAGATCATCTATGTTGCATAATAAATATGTGCTTTCGAGAGCGCAGGTTATTAAAAGTATAAGAGCAAGAATATACTCACATACATTTATGATAAATAAAAAGCGTAGTAGAGTCTAAATTAAAACGTTCAAGAAAATATATTATAAATCGAGATGCTTAAAGTTTCATAGATATTGTAAGTGCAAATTATATGTCCAGTTTGTTCTATTTAAATGTATTTATATTAAGAATAAAAATAAGATACAACAAAGAAAACTTGTATAACAAGTATCACTTGTCGCTTTTGTGCTTCTATTAATTCTGTTTATTCTCGTAAAAGCGCGACGAAAATAAAGTCAAGGAAATTACAGCATCTCGCGTCTAATAGCGACGATGCATTATTTATTAAAAGAGAACGCGGCATATACGCGTGACTCGGATGTTAAGAAGATAACAGCACCATCCACGAAAACTTTCGTAGCATTTGGAGCGCGCAACTGAGTGCTGTCCGAAAAGAAAAGTTTACGCTCAGTTATGTACATTCGCGTAATTGTTCCTGGTTTTTTTCGTGTTTTACCATCTTTGTTCTCTTTTGCGCGCGTCTCTCTGTTCCTCGTAAAGTCTCGGCCTCGGTGTCTTCTTATCATACGTTTGCCTTAAGCCCACTTTACACTCGAGAAACTTTCTCGTAACCTTCCCGAGCCGACGCGTCACGTAATCGCGTAACTCTGCCATCCGCGAAATTTGTTGCCGTCTTTATCGCACCAGCACGTATATTTTCTGAAGAAATTTTATTTTCCGCTCCGTAATCGTCCATCGACGGTTGAACGCGATGGCTCACAACGATCTATTCTACAACGTCTCCTATTGGATCAGTTTTATATGGCGTTATATATCCGATATATCATACGTACTTATGCGGATAAGACGAAGAAAGGTAATGGCGCGCAATTACATAGATCGTTTATTAATATTAATGACAGTAAGTGTCAGTAAGTAGATTTTGGCATCTATTTGCGATACATAGACGATAGTTTATTCGGTTTAATTTTCTTGGCAACTTCTTGCGACAGCTTTGACAGCATCCTCGTCGTTGCCGCTTGTTGAAATTGGCACGAACGCGCTCATGTTGATTGTGTTCCGTGAGTTTCGGCGGTTTACATATATAAATGCTCAATGAACATGTTTTGATCGTTACGGACGCGTGAACATTAACTTTTAACTTCGGTCGGTCCCTTTTCATGGTCTTAATGACATGCCGAGTGAATATTCATTTGCGGATTACTTTCATGCAAATTAACGGCGCTGCGCTTCTTCAAGCATCGATGGCGCATTTGTATGAACGCGTTTGAACACAAAGTTCCAAAAGTCTTAAAAATGAAGCAGTTTGCAAACTTTATACAAACCTAATTACTCTTCGCTGTTTATTATCATCAATAAAGTGTAAGCTATTGCGCGGCGGCTATAATTTCGATTTCTTGGTCGTTTTAACAAGTCATAAAAAAAACAAGTCGCGCTACAAGAAGGTCCGTGTGTGTGATCGCTATGCTGAACAATTTCTCGGGAGGGAAAAGTTTTTTGTGTGTTGTTTTGTTGCGTGAGGATCAAGTTCTTCAGTCATATCGATGTAAAAATAGTCGTGGAGACCGTGTAAAATCTCCATAAGCGAGACGTAGACGGAATGTCGAGTCGACAATTACCAAAAAAAAAAAAAAAAAAAAAAAAAAAAAAAAAAAAAAAAAAAAAAAAAAAAAAAAAAAAAAAAACAACAAAAAACGAACGTAGACCGGATTCGGCGCAGGATTGACTGTAGTTCTGCCATCATCGATTCTACGAAACCTGATATAGCGGCTATACAAGATCGCTTGTGTTACACTAGACAACTGTAGGTTTCCTGCTTTCTGTATTCACCGGACGAAAGTCATGTAAGGCGAGATTTTCGCTACTTTCTCGCTGTAAGATCGCATCGTCTCTGTGTGTGTGTGTGTGTACATACGTGAACAGAAATATGAAATTTGTAAGTGCGAGAACGAGGAGAGAACAACGGCACTAGTGGTACGCTACTCTCTAGAGTAGACATAACTTCTCCCGTGGCAAACGTGGCAATAGCTGAATTTTGTGGCCGCGAGATTTCGTGCGCCGAGATTTCAATTGTAAACCAAGAAGAGAACGGAGATTTGTCACAACCGGAATAATTCAAAAGGTTACATTCGAATTCCCATTAACACATCGCGGATTTCCGAGCCTCCGCGCCAATCCTCCGTTTTCTAATATAATCCGCAATGGCGTAATTATATCTTCTTGTAATGTAGTCTCATTCAAAGTAATCTCTCGCGGGCGCATTTGTTGTTACACTTTTCTTCGTTTTAACACAGGATTTCACATGCACATTCATTCATTGGATTGGATAAGACTCGTGAAATGAGATGCTTCCTCCTGTCGATGGATCGTTTGCATCTTTTTGCATCGCGAATGAGATCCACTTTCGCAAGGTGTCGCAATGAAAATGTAATCCATACGTCTTGTTGAATAGAATCAGACGTTCCTGGAGACACCAGTTCTCGAAATAGATCTGCAATTTAAAAGCTGCTTAAAGCGGATGTACAAGAATCGTTTTCTTTCGAGTTAAAATGCACAGATTCTGCATTATCGAGAAACGTCTATAACATCAAAAATTTACGAAATGATAGATTAGTGATTGATTTAATAGTATTTTGTGCGTAGAACTTGATTGAAAATGTGTTAAAACTTTGTAATTAACAAACAAAACAATTGTAAAAAATCTTATAAATTGATAACGAGTATTTTCCGTTTGATTCGGCTTTCGCCAACACAAAAACAAGAATCTGCACTGTTTTCTGCTTCTTTCGCGGCGCAAACGGTGTTTTGTTCATTGCTGCAAAAGTCGTTTTTCAATTAAGAAAAGATATCGGTGGCGTTTACGAGAAAATTGATTCGACGTCGTGTGAGTCACGTAACACGCACGAGATTGACAAGATTATTGGCTCAAAGAGTTTGCCATTTCAAGCTGTAATGCAACAAATAAAAATATTTCTGAGAAAATAAAGAAAGATAACAGAACGAACGATATAACGCAGTTTTATTATTAAATAATTGCAATTTTTGCGAATTAATTGTTTTTCGTCTAGGCAAAATACAATAGCGTTAACCATTTTGGTCGAAGCTTTGTTTGCTAATAACATAAATATTTAAAATTTACTTTAGGTAATCTGAGATGAATGCAAATAAAAATCGGTAGTAAACTTTGTTATCGGCAATATAATTTGAAACATTGAGATGTAGAGAAATTTTACAACAAAGATTTATATAAAATGCAAAAATTAGAAACAGAAATATATTGTCGGAAACAAAATAGTTTTTTTAGCGATTATTATGCGTTTTTAAATTTGTCTAACTTGTTTTATCAACGCGCTTATATAGCGTTAGCTGCGCGACATTTACATTTGCTAATTACCATGATAGTGCGCAGATGTTGTTAGCGACGAGGACATTGTGGAAACCTAACATGGGCGACGGTTGAAACAGGTGACTATCTCTAACACCGTAGTTCGCGATCGATAATTCACAATTAGGGTGGTCGGTATGGTCTTGTCAGCCCTAATCTTCAAAGGGCCTTCTCTCCGTGTAATAGCGTGATATCGAATAGCTTCAGCCTCGTTTCCTCCATGTTCCAAACTTAAAGACCATCATAAACCATCGTTTAAATTGATGAAAGACAGGAAGATTACGCGTGCTGTCTTCATTGAAGTTTAAACTGATAATCAGTTAAGCAATATACATATACGTATATATATGCGCGCGCACACACACACACACACACACACACATATTCAAACAAAATATCAAGAACATATTAGTAGAACACAGATATAGCTGTTCTCGATATTTTGTTCGAATGTAAAGTCGCGTGTTTGTTTTAATCGACAATTTATCTTTTTCAGTTTCAGAATGAATACGACGGTTATTTACGGCGTAATCAATACTATGACCGATATCGTTAAGCCTGAGGTAAGACTAAGCAACACAATAAGCAGCATCATGGACGATCTCGATGTTTCGCCGGTAACTTTGTCATCGGCGTGGTCTAGAGTAGCGCGACTTCTGCTGCTGGCCTCTCTCGCGGTCGGCGGAAGCGTGGGCAATGTCTTCATGATATCCGCTGTGGTGGTGGAGGATCAGCTCAACAAGCGAGGTACATCTTATGTAATTTAGTTTCTTAAGCAAATAGAAACATAAAATATACGCGCGCGGAGAGAAAGAGAATGATTCCTCACATGCGTCGGACTCTTGCTATATAAATTTCTTTTTAAAGTAACAACTTAAAATAGTGGTGCGGGGAGAGAGAAAAAAATTGTGGAAGACGAGAGAGAAATGACAAAGAAAAGAAGTCAGTGGTACCTGAAAGACATACTTTCATCGTCAAATGCAACGACAAAAGTTTTTACTCTATAGAAGTACATTCGACTCTAAAAGCCATCCAGAAGGTCGTACATTTCCGACGTGTCTCGTGACAACATTCTTTTGGTATATATATATATGTAAAAAGAGTATATAAAAAAAGGTAAGAGAAATCTTACCGCAAAGATATATAAATATATATATATATATATAATCTTTTTTTACGTCTTCATAGACAAGAGTATACTCCGTCTGTATCAGATCGGTAGGAGATATAATGGTAAGGAACGAACGTCGCCGATATAATCTGCAGAAAAGGATAGGATCTTTATCGTGTCGTTATACCTGCGGCAATGACAAAATCGATTTCTTATATTATTTGCAAACCTCTCTCTCATTTTTTCTTTTTCTCTCCTCATTCTTGCGGATATCACTGCGATGAGATAATAAATCCTCTCTTATCGATGTTGTCACGCGTTGTTGTCTATACGTGGTCTGTCTCGTTACTTGAAAGAAAAGACCACGACTCGAGATAATTATTATTTGCACGCAGACTATACTCCGGCATAAAGAGGATAATAACAATGACATTGCGGATGTAATTATACTCGACTAAGAGTGTATTGTTTTTCTCTCTTTTCTTTCTTCTTTTTATCTTCTTATCTTTGTATAAATTAATTTGTGTTGTCTTGAAAAACGCGATTTAAACTGCTTAAAAATAACTTTATCATTGTAATTAAAGTCGTCATTTTAATGTTATTTTTCGCACGTGTCATTGAATCTTGTAGATAGTCAATAATAAAAAAACTCGATAGAAATGGTACACACAATAAAATAATACTTAACTTATATTGAATAAAGCTTGTAACAAAGCTCGAAGTTTTAATGTGCCCCATCGCGCGCGCGGTCAATTTCAAACTTCGGGATCGTCCCTTTCCCAATAAATACGTCTAAACGTGACGCGACAGTAACTAACCTGTCTGTAACCGGAAATCCGGCCCTAGCACGCGATTTCTCATTCTATGCAGCAGAGAGAACCGTCTCCGTATCGTGCACGTGGGCGAGAGTGACGCGGAAAGTGCACGTGGATGTTCGTTCGTGCCTGACGTGAACCCTATTTCTACTGCGGACGTGAAGTGTCGGACGGACTTTGGCTTCGTTTGCGTGAACTCAGCCGGCACGCGGTGAGAACTTGACAGAAACAAAAAGCTGCACCGCACACCGTAGCGCGCGAAGTCCGCACGATGCTTGGTAACCCGATGGTACTGTAATGGATTGCGCAGCCGTGGTGGTCGCTATAAGGGTGTACACGGATGAGCGAGTCAATTTCGCGGCGCGTAGCCGCACGAACGGGCTCGGTTGCCATATAACTCCTGCTCGCCTCGTATCTAATGCCACAACGAGAGAGCGCCGTCCTATATATCTCACCTCCTTCCCTCTTCTATACTTGCCCTCTTGTCTCATCTCGTCTCGTCTCGTCTAAAGCAGTGCTTCCCCTTGGAAACCCTGATCACGGAGGCAGCGGCGACGGCGGTCGAACGCGGTGAATCCCCGCCGATAATGCGAATACTTCGGGTACTCCGCGGTGCGGTTGGCGAATAGTTCGGTTCGGCGTTCGTGAAACGAGGTTCGGTGAGGAGAAAACGAAAGAGGGAGGGAAAGGAACAAGAGAGAGCGCGCGCGATGGGCTGACTCGGTAAATCGATTAAAACAAATTCTGATCAGCCTGGATTCATTCGGTACGCAGAAGAATACCATAGAGAGGGAAGGGGAGAAGGTAGTACGGGGGTACGTTCCCATGACGATGCTGCAGCATTGCGGCTAGACAGAGGACCCGGATGAGAGATAGAGATGTAGAGAAGAGAGGATAGAGAGAATCAATTTCGAAGTGACGCCACGAGCGCTGATGCGGGATAATTTATTCCACGCATCAACCGCTGAATCGATCGGATCTCTTCACGCCGAAACGTACCTCTGGAAAATGCAATCGGCGAATGCGGGCAGTGCGAATGCGACGAATGTGCAGGGCTTAATTCGCCGATACTTGAAGAGAGAGCGATCCCTTACTCTGATCCTCTGTGCTTCCGAGTCCTCTACAGCTCTTTTCCCTTGGGTTCTCGTCTACCTATCTGCCGGAGAGGCCGCGATATTTCATCCTATTAACCGGGGCCCTGGGAAAGAGAGGCGGCGCGCTTTCCCTCTACCACCGAAACGCGGACGGTGCAATTTGTCGCGTAATCATTTTTATCGCGGTGTAATATCCTCCCTAAAGGCGCGAACACGTTTGCGGCCCTGTCGACTGTCGATGTGTTGGTGCGAGCCACTACATTTTGCGCTTTCTCGAAAAGCGACAAGTCCGAGGTTGAAATGCTCTCGGTGAAAATGTCATCTCTCTTGCCGACGAGGATAGCCGCCACGCCTGGTGCAATAGCGTCGTAAATGTAATTTACTTCATCTGTCGAAGAACGTTTTTAGATATTTTTAATGTCGCATACATGCTATAAAATTGTTAACTCTTCGGCTATACGTGTATATACTTAAAACGTTCCGTGCTATGTGTACCACCGATAATACACGATGTGATAACTACTATATATGGACAGACTAATTAATTAATTATTGATGTAATGAAAGATTTTGTGTGAAAAATTATCAGTCTCTGTGCAAACCATCATTGACTTGAATGAAAAGTCAAGCAAAAACGACTTGGCACGGAACGTGTTAACGCACATATACACTTACATATCTTGGAACGCGAGGAATTCTTTTTGCGCATAGTATCTATTTACAAAAAGAAACCGTAGTAAATGAAAATTTGTCTAATAATAACGGGCGCGAAGCTGGATAATTACGACGATGTAGACGCATGTATTATTGTACGATTGTACGATTGCTAATTACTTTAATGAATTTCACGCGGCTTCTTTTTCCAGGAAACGCATTTCTAGTGAACGTGGCACTAGCGGATCTGCTGGTGACCGGCCTAGTAATACCGGTCTCGGTGATTGTGATTCTGGCGGGCCACGAAGAGTCCCTGGGCACCTGCCGATTTGAGTGGACTCTCGAGGCTCTGTGCTTTTTAGTGACCGTACTGACATTGGCTATAATCGCCTGCGAAAATTATGCACGTCTATGTATGTCCGCCGAGAGGTACGTAGAATAGAAATAGAGAGAAAAAATCAATCGACACGTCGGTTTCGACAGAAAATCATAATTGTAGTTGTTATTTTGAGATTGTTTCATGTTTTATAATATTTCTAGTTCAATGCTATGTTACATGATATTTAAAAGCTTAATGCATGTTATTTGTTATTTAAAAATAATTTTCTGGAAGAATAATTAACTGATTAAGTAATATATTCCTATTCTGTGGTTCTGTGATTATAATAATTTTGAATAGAGTTTTACCATTATAGAAATGGAGTAAATGCAAGTCTTATTTTAAAAACATGACAATTGTATAGCGGATAAAATGCAGCATATCGCATTCATTACACAATGTTATGATTATCAATATTTTATATATTTATACGACTTCTCTGAACAATACGATTACAAAATGTGCTGTGGCGCGAAAACGCAATTCTAAAGTAATGACACACATTGTGCCTGACTCGGGCACTATTTATATGCAAAACTCCAACTTTCTATGCAAATTTATTTGCTGCGACATTTCCATTTGCACATAGACATAGTTCTAAATTAAAATGTTTCCTAGATAACTTTCGTAATCCTGCTTGAATATGTAATGATATAATTTGTCGTCCGATTAACTAAACATCACATTAGTTAAAATTTGCAGAATCTCTTGTACAATATATTAAATTGCATTATTCGACGGATATAAAAAAATGTCTTGATTTTTCGCGCAAAATTTCAAGTGATTCCGTACTATATACGAACAGTTTCGCGCGTTATCGGAACAGGACATTATAAAACGATCGGTTTATCGCAAAAATATTAAAAAATGTTGCTGACCTTTTCCTTCTTCTTCTTTTGTCTAACTCATTGAAATGAAGTAAATCTAACTCCGAACGGTGACCTGATGCCCAATCAATATTACAACTATGTAACTGCTATTGATCGAGCGAGACCGAAAGTTCGTCTATTACGTTATCGTCTCATCTCATCCGGAATATTTTTTTTTCCCTCACGACGACACGACGGCTTTGCTTGCGCACCGTGTGCCAACGAATGACGAGCAAAAGAGACGGCAAAACGCGTCGTCAGCAACGAAAACAGGAGAAGAGGGCCCATCCGCCATCGAATTAAGTGCCCAGACTTTGGTGATCGAAAAGATATAACACACGTGACCGCGATCAATAACTCCTATACTTTCCTGCAATTGTCGGCATTTTTTTAATTCAAATTCCGTTTACTGCCAATTTCTTACATAGAAAAAAAAGGTCTTTAAAGTATATTGTCTTTAACTCACTCGCTTTGTTTACAAAGTGGCGTTCGTCGGTTACTAATTGAGCAATCCATTTCCCGAACGACAAGAGCGGTTCTTACCCTACGGTCGCTTTCCATCACTCGCCTATACGGAGAATTCGGTTGAATTGATGTACGTGGCGTAACAAAGTTTGTTATTTGTCCCGTAGGGTGGAATGAAAAATGGATCGAACCCTAGGGCGTCTCTATTTGTCGGGCCGCCGCAAAAACTAACAAACTCTCGTTCGCGTAAAGACCGCTCGCGCAAAAAGAGTTTCTCTTTGGTTTGAAGTATTTTCGACGCGACTGTTATCGGCTGCCTACAGCTTCCAATAATTAAATAAAGTACTTTTTACGGAAAACGCTATAATTAATTAATCCGAAACCGAATTGTTCGATACTGGATTTAAAATGCAAATTTTATCAATCTCAATTTGTTTCATGCTCAGTGTATAGTGAATACTTGTGTTAATAATAAAAAAATATATAGACGTTTTTTTTTTTTTTTTTTTTTTTTTTTTTGGAATTCTCTTTGTTATCTTTCTATAGATTGCATATGCTCTTTTGTAAAATTACGCGTGGAAGATATTTAAATCTGTCTAAAAAAGAATATGCACGAGAGGAGGATGGAGAAAAGACACGCAAAATCAATTTTACTTTGCGCACGCTATCAGACTAGATATGTGAAAGTAGAAACTTAATCCCATTTATGGTTAACGCGCAAACAAACTTCGAACTTCATCAAACTGCTACGACAACTACCGACTAACAATTTGCCTTAATAAATACTTGCATTATCCTGTGCAGCGAGATATATATATATATATTCTCTCTCTATTTCCATGTAAATAATTCACTTCGATCAAAAGCGAGGCTATCTGGTTCTTGCAGGCAGGTCTTCATTTGGCGCGGCGGTTGTGGTAACATATATACTTCCAAAACCTGTGCTTGTAAAGCTCTTTGGTCTCCGGTGGCCTTACCGTCGTTCGCGACAATAGCGGCCGAAAATTACGCTCGCTTGTGTTAACTGTTTGCCAGCTGGAAGATAAAGCGTAATGTACTAGCAAGCGATTTTAGCAATCAATACCATGTTTCTGCAATTTCCACTCATGCATATTCTTGTTTTAAGAGTAATTTTATTCTTGACAACCTCTCTCTCTCTCTTTCTCTAATGAATGGAAATAAAAACGACATTATTGATATCAATTTGAATCAACATTGCGCGTAATAATATATAACAATTACTGTCTTAAAAGTTCGAGTTTGATGTTGAAATGCTTCGTCAATTCTCTTAATCAGTGTCACAAGCGAGTTTGTAATTTCGCATTCTTACTTCTTCTTTTTAACTTGAATTGTTGGAATCCGTAACCGATAGCAAACGATTCAAGGAAGACGACGACAACGACGATTACTGCTTTTCATACGCACGCTGAAAGTTTAGCGACGATACGACGAAGTATTTTAACTGGTCGTGTCAGAAGAATCACGGCGGGAACACGTGGATTCGAGGAGAAGTTTCTTCGCATTGTAAACGAGAAATCGTCTGCCAGCGCCGCTAACTCCGTAACTACTGGCTCGTTTTTCAAGTCCCTCGTTAATCCAGACTAGCACGACCAACTCAGTAATTGCAGTGTATCACCGGGAGAAATATTTTCTTTAATTGAATGCGTCGAGATTTAAACAAGATTGCAGTGTAATTAAAGAGAAAATATTTATATTGTTTTGCCTACTATATTATGACAATGTCCGAGTATACACAATATTATATAAGTTTAAGCGCTTACAATATAAAATATTTGTGATTTACTTTTATAAATATTTTGTAAATGGACATAGACACACACACGTACATACGTACGTACATACACAGTTCTTAGTTTATGTGTATATATGTTAATATATGATAACATATTTCACAATTTTCTCTAGATACGCTCGTGTGACAACAAGCTGCGTGACAGGCTGCATCATTCTCATCTGGGTACTCGCCATCGTCGCGGTAGGCTTGCAATCGTTGCTGGATGTGGGCCCCGATTTTTGTCGCCGCAAACTCAGCAGCATCGCGTTAGAACAAGTGATCGGAGCGAGCATAATGGTCGGACTGCCCGCTCTAACAACGATCTTCCTGTACGCGAAGTTGGTGTTGCGCGTGCGACACGCCACACGATCGTACAAGCCGCCGGCCGCCTTCTCCTGGGACTACGAACTCACGAAAGCGAACATGTACAGCTGTGTGATGTTTGCCGTGTTCTGGTTGCCGTTTGGCATGATGGTTTGCGTTAATTCCTTTACGCCCGTCTCTCCGCGAGTGCTCTACATTCTGGCCTGGGTCGCTCTGTCCAAGTCCTGCTTCAACAATCTGCTTTATTGCGTGGCGAATCGTCACTTTCGCAGCGCTTATGTCAAGCTCTTCCATTATTGCTGTTGCAAGACTACGGTGAGCTTCTCGAGACGACCTCGCGGCGGCGAAGGCGGCAGAAATTCTAGCGACGTGCGCCTCCGAGTACACATCATTCATTCATACGCGAGTCCGTCATCCTGTCGTCCGACCGTGGTTAGGCCCAACGGACGAGCGACAGGACGTGATGTCTATGAACTCTAAAAACGCGATGTACTTGAAGTATAGAAAGAGAATATGTTGAGAAAGATGCGTCCGCATCACATCCATCTTTGCACATCGGACATACATATGTATGTAACGCGAATCCGTTTTTACGAGACGGATGATCGCTGTGAAATGCGATATCATCATCCTGAGGTCGTCTCGGATATGATCTTGTAGGAAGTATTAAAATTTATCTCTCCGTCGCATACACACGCATACAAAATTTTACAAGAAAACCGAGTTACTCATTTACTAACAAAGTCACTCTTGCATTTATGTAAAAGATCTTGTTTTTATAAGAATAACAAAACTTTTGAAGAGTTGTTTTTCGAGCAGAATTATTTTCTGGATATAATTGAAAACATTGATTATCACATATACACAAAAATAAGAGTGTTGCCTATATAGTTTTCAGATTCGTTTACTCTATTTATAGAGTACTTTTTACTCTATTTTTACAAACTACTACTTGATGATATGAGTTTCAACATTTTACAAAAATGCTGCTATTTTTTGATATTATTCTTATACAAGACAGTTAAAACCTAAAAAGAACAACATCGGCACTAAAGATATACATAACATAATAAATATATCACGACGTTTAGTATTTAATTATCCGCAGAAAATTCAAGTTTATTGGATGTAAGAAATAGATTGTTGAATTCGAAAGAATTCAATATTTTTGACACGCACGGTTGCCGTCCAGTGGATATGTGTGTTCTCTAAAACCATTAGATTTACGTTTCGGAGTGCTTGATATCGTAGTTATAAGTCGAAACGAGACATATTTTCAGGATTTCACGAAAATATGATGTCAAAAATATTCAGATGTTTATCAATATTAACAAAAAGCGATGTTGTTTTGAACAAAAGACGTAGGTATTCAATTGCGAAAGATTTCTGCTTATTACTGATCGCGTCGTTTTAGAGACGGTGCATCTTCTTATTTTATTGAGGAAATGCTCGTTTTCAGCCAAAAAACGTCTAACAATAAGATAAAAACCTGGTTTTTGTAAGAATTTCTGTCTCGCGTAGAGAAACAAAAGAACGAGAAATAACGTTTTTTTTATTTATTTATTTTTTTTATTTGCAACTGTATTTCATCTGATTGCAAGACGAGACATACATTGAGAATGAAAAGAAAATAAGATTTCCCAATTTCGATTAAACTTCTCGACGGAGCTTAAGCAGGAATTCCGGAACGGGAAGAGGCTGCAAAGTTATATACGCGGCACGTTAGAAGGATAATACTTGACACCGGTGGGTTATATGTTAAGTACGCTATATTTAAGCTTAACGAACATACGGCTGGTAGCCGCGAGCGTTCCATTCCAAATTATGGCGGTCTCGCCGCAATAAGTCAGCAGAGTAGGTGAAAATGCTGTAACATTTAAGGAGATACTTGGCGCTCATCATTCCCCCGAAGGTAATAACATTCCGGTAACGAAGAACAAAGTCAAGTGGCCTCGGATAAGAGCGATTCGATGATAAAGATGGCAATAATATCAGTCAAAAATTTTATTACTTACTTTGCTCGTCTAGTTGGTTTCGGTGTTTGCTGCAATTTAGCGAGATTCCTTTGAAAGGACGGGAAAAAAGAAGCATTACTCGTCCATTTATTATGTAAAACGAGAGCGATTACTTGCGGTAAAGATTCTGTCGATTTCGATGACGATCGATGAAGCGAACTAACAATAAGTACCGTAATGTATGCCACTTTATTAGCGAAAATATGTAAACTTTAAGAATATATCGATAAACATTAAATATATATCGACATAAATTCGGTGAAAACTAAAAATAAGTTGATGGACGCAGAGCGTTTTGCGTGCAATTAGAACTGTGGCAATTTGTATGTAATCCTTAAACTTCACTGATTAAGAAATCTTTTCTCGTCTTGTCTTCATATAGAT
Source organism: Pseudomyrmex pallidus (assembly GCA_014825455.1). Taxonomy (NCBI): domain Eukaryota; kingdom Metazoa; phylum Arthropoda; class Insecta; order Hymenoptera; family Formicidae; genus Pseudomyrmex; species Pseudomyrmex pallidus. The sequence goes on along the minus strand of QVNV01013872.1, from coordinate 4,310 downwards.
TCGCTGTTTCATAAAATCAAAACTCTCTTTATGACGCTGCCATCGATACACTTAATTTTAAATCTACATATCGCTCTTGATATTTGATACTTAATTATATACATATATATATGTATTTTTTTGTCTCTGAACATATCTGGTTGCGATTATATAATTGCTCTTATCTGCCGAAGACGTACGCCGAAATTATATCCACTGAATAAACGTGCTGAGAATAAACGAGTATAGTGCACAATACTTGTTTCTGTGATTTTAACACGGTGATAGCTAAAAATGTCTACCGGGTTTTATTATAATCAAAAGTAAAATAAAACAAAAACAAAAAATTACTGTTCAGAAACCGAAAAAACGGAAGATGAGTAGAAGAAATTTTATATATATCCGCGATGACATCAACATATTAACGCGCACAGTATAGACGATATTCCTCGCGTGACTTGATTGCTTCTAACGAATTCTCGCGTATATTTTGTGTATGTGTAAATCGATCAGTGAATATCGTCGTAACAATTATTCTAGAAAACAACGCCATTTTGCAACCCGACTGGATAGTTGCGTGTTATCCACCGCATCGGCAGCATGGGATACGTTCGTTTTGCTGTCGCGTTTCTCCACTGGAACAGACACTTGTTTCCAAAAATCGCGATTTATTTAGCAACAGTTTCAGTGAAAGGGGTATTCGCTTTGGAATTTGCGAGTGACTATTCGTTCAGTATTCGCTCTTTTCATGAGAACGCGCTTTGCTCCGTCCATACAACGCGCTACGCAGTTGTGCGATTACGAATATCAGATTTCTGTAAACCGACAACGGTATTTTCTTCAAAAAGAATTTATTTGTAGACAAATAATTCCGGAAGTTTTTCGACAATGCACTTTTGCAAAAATTCTTAATCATATTAATGTAATTCCGATTATGTTTACTGATTATGTTTACGCACTCTCTCTTCCCATAGAGCTCATTATCTTTTTCGCGTATGTTTTGTACATGTATACGCGGTACATTCCTCGACCGCGGCTTCAAACTATATTGTTAAATCATGTATTTAAAAACATATCCGTCGCGTTTTACGCCTAAACTTTTGTTTGTACACATATATCATAATAATAAGATGCGTGTGAGACACGTTACGTGCGAAAATGGAAACCATTTTATATTAATTATATATTATATATTAAGTGCAAGTTTGCAGGTCTCATTGAATTGACTAAATGCATTAGTCAAATCAGCCAACTGATTAACGTGATTGGTCAATTCCACGAAACCTGACACTTGCGTTTGCGCTTAATGTAGAACAGGCTTAACATTAAAAAAGCGCGTGCTTTTACTTATACTTTTACGTTGTTATTCACAAAGCTTCGACACGAAAGCGTAAAAAGTATTTTTTTCAAAAATCATGTAAACTTTCCAAAAACTGTAGTTTAGAAACTAATTGTTGTTAACATAATCGAATATATAATTGAAAGAATTTTACTTTGCTTGTAACATATACACGCAAATATATACTATATATACATAGATATATCTGTATAAGTATACTTATTAATAATATATTTGTTAATTGATAAATTATTGTAATGACGTATTTCTCGTGACTGTATATGTATAAAATCGTGTTTTACGCGCCTTCTGTCAATCTGTGATCACACTTTTTTAGGTACGATTGTCTGAATGATACAGTATGTGTACGCGCGTTACATCATCAAATTTTGCACATTTTTCATGTTCAGTTGTTCAATATATGTTTTAATTATAGTCAACACTGAATTCATTACTATCTCGCAGTAAGATTTTATGAAATATATATGCTGAAAACTGTAGAAATCTCTCGTTGTTTCGTCACATGTATGTACAATGAAAACAATAGTATTCACAGTTTTAATATTCTAAAAGTAATTGTAATTAAAGCGTTCAAGTTGGTCAATATCCGATTCGCGAACGTGTGCAAAATTTGAAATTAAAATTTAAACGTCTTTCACTGACGAGAACTTTGATAAAACATTCGGCGAGTGGTCACGCGTTAATCAAATATACAAGATAAAGAAGAGAAAAGCATTCTTCGCGGTAGAGAAAGATTTTATCGAAAGTACTGTGTCGCCGAAATCGAGTTCTCGAAAATGCAAAAGTAGGCGGTTTTGGAATAACAAGTGCCGTTGGCAATAATGATTGAGAATTGGGACCAGGAACTTCTCGTATAAACTACCTTCCTCGCAACTACTTTTTTATATTTGTTTGGGATGCTTGAAATTGTAAACAAGAAGAAAAGCATATTTGGAAGTTATGCAGCATGATTGCGATTGAAATACGTGCGTTGTTTTTATCGAAAAGTTCCATTTTTATACAAGTCTATGAACGAAATCGCGAGGTCAAGACAAATTCGTATATTTAAGTGTCTTTATTTTAAAACATATATGTGTTTGCGTTACGTCAAAGATAAGCGCGTATAAAATGACGTAAATATTCTATTTATAAACGTGTTGTTGCATATTCTGAATGTTGCGTGTATTTCGACGCGCGTTTGCAAAGATATTTTTATTGGTATATTGATGACAAACGTGCTGATGTTACATATGTACACAACACACACACACACACACACACACACACACACACACACACACACACATATGTAAATGTGAATGGCAAAATTGACAGGCACTGCATGCTTTTTTGTACGGACTCGCAATGCTATATCTAATATAGTTAGAAAATTTCTTAAAAGATTAACTGATTTATTTTCTTTATTAAACATTAAATGATGGAAATTTCTATGCTATTTCTCTGCGCGCTATATCCTTGATGCGTTGAATATATATCGTGCAGCTTGTGCAGTGTCCGTCCACAGAATAGCTTTTTTTTACGAGAATAAAAGATATGACGTAGAGAGCATTCTTATAAGATAAAATTATTTATAATATGTTAAAAATTATATTTACTGCATAAATAAATGTGGAGAAAAAATGTTTTCAATCATCTTGAATTTTATAAGTTAAATAATAGTAATCGCAATGTAGAAACTTATTATTTCAGTACGAAAGAGATTGATTTTTTAAGACAAATTTGATAAGAATAATAAATTATTTTTGTTTTTATATCTTCGACTATAATAAGAACACGCGAGTAGTTTGCGATCGACTACTTGAGCAGAAATGTTTATTTCTAATATACATATTGAAGAAAAGTTCTTGAACGATAACGAACATAATATATATTAATAATATATAAAATTTGTAACTTTATCTATATCAAAAGTATCAAATTTTGTTACGTAGCAAAACATATTGCTAATTACGAGTAATGGTACACTATCGTTGTACTGACAAATTTTATGTAACAGTAAACTTTTCAAAAAGTCGCATTTTTTATTTATAATTTATCAAATGTGAACGCGAATTGTTCAAACTCATTCGTTTTTGTCTTTGTGGTTACATGATACTTTAAAGGACGTCTATAATAAGAATAAACAACGGTGCGAAATGGGAATTGCCCATTTCGTTACTCTCGTTGTTACTTTACCGAAAAACAATTTCCTCTCTACTCTTACAGCCTTACTATCTTCATAGTAGACGGACTCTTACATAATATGTAGATAGCAGTAGATTAAATATTTAATATAGCAGAGTAGACGTTATAAATGTTGCATATTTTATGTTAGCAGATATATATATATATAAATAACATATGTGTGTATATATAAAGCATTCCTCCGGCAGAGGATGACTTAAAAACATAGGTTCAGATAGTCATATTCTCGCGCAAAAGCGGGCTATGTTGTTATGCAATATTCTTCCAATTCGCACTTTGAAATAGTTTAATAAATTCGGACGTTTTCGTAAAAGATTTGCGGAAACTCCTCGTTGTAAGATGGAAAACACGCTATGCGTGTTCCGATACAAATCACCGTTTTGACAAAGTTTACGAAGCGTTGGAAATAATTATATACATATCGAAATAAATAAAAGGGTGATTATGACAAGCGTATGATTAGGGTTTGCATTGTAAACATCGCAATGCATTTTATTAACATTGAAATTTTCGTGCAATTTTATTATGATTTTAGAACGAATTATTAACACAGTGCGCATTTGCTATGATTATATCTTGATATAATCATAGCGGATAAGAGTATATGTGTTTCGAGCACAGCATTGCATAAAGCATCACTCACAATACGATTAGAATGAATCGGGTGGTTCGAGTGTGAGTCGCAGCAAAACGTATACGCGTGCTAATTACTTCTTAGCAAATGGCTAGAGAAGAATACAAAAATATATTTAGATACAATTCAAAAGATTGTTGCTAATAAAATGCT
>QVNV01013871.1:0-14850 GCA_014825455.1 Pseudomyrmex pallidus | reverse complement strand
GTTTGTATCTTTTTACCACATAAAAAATTTTAGTAATTTAAAATACTATTGTAAAACGGTTCTTTGAATATTAAAGAAGCACACTACATAAATATCTCAATATTTCATTTTTTGTGGATTGACACTGTATTGCTTATTAGCGTCCATATACACACACACACACACACACGAATATCTTTTGTTCGATTATTTAATTAATTTTCGCATCCTGTTTCTTATTTTTTTTTCGGTTAAACCATTAAACGCATAATCAGTGGCACGCAGCATTAAGTCTCGAATTCTTTCGTATTTTTTTTTTTTTTTTGGTCAACCGATTAATGCGCTCACTGACGGGTTACCAGATTCGTATTAGTTTTTCAACATCACCGACGATCAGTCTCCCGTTATTATACGAACGATTTATGAAGTTTGATGATATCGCAGATTTTCTTGTCACGGTCACTTTCAATGCGGGATCAGCATGTCGAGATCGTAACCCGTCGATGATGCGTTCAGCGATTCGTCATCTCGCGCGTCACTGTCCACTCCTCCTCCTATGTTTTGTTACGTTCTCGCGTCAATTTTTGGATTATTTTTTGTTAAAAAAAAAAAACAAAAAAAAAACGAGATCTGTCGATCTCGTGTATCACCATGTGCACGCTTCGTTTGCTTTCGGTGTTTCCGTAGATTACATGTTTAACGCTGATCCGTACTGATCGCGTAATAAACAAACACACACACACGCGGGCCTTTATTCTGGACGATGTTTTCTTGTCGACGCGCCTCTTTATCTTGACTATAGATATCGAGTCACTCTGAAATAACAGATGCGCGACGACACGGTTGTCGATGCGAGTAGATATACAGAATAAAGGCCCTGCTGAATGTGTATCGATACTGCGGTGTATTGATGACCTTTGGTAAAGATAACACACACGCGTTTATCAGAAAGAAGAAAAACTCGCGCGATTTCCTCTACGAGGAACAGAACATTAATGCACCGCAGTATATCTTCTTCGTGTAGTTAAACAGTTAGATCTTTTTTTTTGTTTTTTTTTGTTTTTTTAATTAAAATCTTTCTCACGTCGTGCTACGACGAACACTGGTATAAGAAAAAAAATGACGCGAACGTAACTTATGGAACAGTGCCGCGGTGGTTGCAGCCACGAGATGGTAAAATCCCCTGCAACTGCAGCAACCATGGCATATCCAACGGAGGAGGAGAAGCGATTGTACCGTCGCATGAGCGATACCAACGTTAACGACGACGACGACAACGATATGACGACGTCGTGCGAAACACTGGTAACCGCGAGAAACGCAGCTATAAGTCGTGGCGCGTGTCGCAACTGCGATTTCAAGAACTGTATGACGGACGATGATTTAAAAACAGAGAGTTTTCGAACGATAAGAGGATTATAGAAGCGAAAAAAAAAAAAAAAACGGCGCTAAGTTTAACAATACTTTCACACACGGTTTCACCAGGTTCGCGTATTTGGTAACACGGATTCTGCGACACGAACAAAGAGAGATGTTACGTATTGGACAGAACAATTGGGAACCATTGCCGAATTCTTCAAGACACAGCAATCAGGAGGAGAAAGAAAATATGGAGCAATCGAAGAAGAACAGGAGGAGAAAGCGAAAACCTAATATACCCACTCACGTCCTGTGGCATCAAGATGGGTCGGTGTCCGATAATATACGAATGATACCAGCGCTAGGTTATCGACCTAACGAAGAAAAAACAGAAACTGTAGTAAACACAAAATATGGTAAGAAACAAATTAAATATGAATATGATAAAAATCATCGACAAAATGAGAAAGAAGTGATGCGGCGAGGAATGTTGAAATGTTTTTTGTGCCCGTGGGTATCCCCCGCTCGGGCATTAATCCGACGCGCGTATCACACTAAAACTTCATTGATATTGCACAAATTATGGCGACATAAGCGGAGGTCTTCGTCGTTCAACAAGGACGAGTCCGGCTTGTCGGCTGACAATTTGTTATTAACTGCGTCTAAATTTATAATTAAACCAACGTTTTTCACCTCAAATTATAGGTATCGTAGATGACCCAAATAACAACAAAGTGATAACAAACGAATGACGAAACACACGAAGAGACGGGAAAACTATACCAAAAAAAAAAAAAAAAAAAAAAAAAAAAAAAAAAAAAAAAAAAAAAAAGAGGAAAAATATAGATAACGGCAATCGAACTTTCAGACATTTCTTTTATTAAGTACAAAATTTATCATCCACAGTAACAATGGCACTATTCTATTTCATCGAGCTTTGTTTTATGGTAACACTGGTATGTGACACAAATTATTTTTTGTTTTTTTTTTTACTATACAAGAGTAAAAAAATATTTTTGTTCAAGAAAGTATGCATTCTGATTTTTCAACGCAACTTAATACTCACTCGATTCGAAATCTGACTTCAGAATTTTGCTATTACGTCAGAATCTTCAAAGATAACGAAATACTGACGAAATACATTAGTTCCGTTCTGTGTCTCTCATTTTATTTCAAAGTCTTTATACAAACTTAGAAAAATCAGGTCAAACTCGATGTTAATTACATGACAAAACTTTATATAGAATTTCTCGTTTCCGACGTCATAAAATCCACTATGGCTGTACCAAGTATTTAAGAGACAACGTAATTAATAATCTTTCTAGATGGACGAAAAAATTTACTAATAAGTGGCGAAGTTTATGATTATTTGATATGTATCTCTACATATATAGATTTTAAGTACCGCGCAAAGGGTCTCTTCTTATTTCTCTTATAGATAAATATTTACGCGATCATATACATCCTCTAACTATTATTACTATACTACTTTATAAAAACATATTTTGCGATATTTAAAGAGAGAAAATAAGCGCGAGATAGAAACAATATAAGTAAGTCTTCAATTGAAAGTATTTTGGATATAACTTACGCACCCCGAAAAATTGTATTCTCTCAAATTAAGAGACGCGTATACTTTATAAGCTCTCTTAACACTGACAGCCGGCGTTGTGCAGGAATATGTGTAGAAAAATAATATGTATAAAATAGAGTGGCGCTTATTTACTCCTAGAGAAAATTTTTTTCGCGGCATTTTTGAGAATAATTCCAATTGCTAAAAAATTAATCTGTGAAAAAGTTCAGCCCGGGTAAGAAGAAAAGGAGCCTCTGAACCCTTTAAACATTAAAAAAGTAAACCGATTTTCTTTGATTATCTTCCAACTTACTGATTCTATCAAGAAACATTAAAAAAAATAATCAAATAAAATGGACTCCTTATGCATTTAAATAATTTTGTTAATGTTTAAGGGCCCTGGAGCTTCTTTTCTCTTTATCCGATCGTGATTTTTCACACATTAGTTGTTTAGCAATCATTCTGAAGGACGCCGCGAAACAATTCTAAAGTTAAGAAAATAAGAGCCACACAAATGTAAAAAATTAGTTTCGTCGAAATTTCGTTAATTTATTTCACCGGCTGTCACTGTGTTGGTAGATATTCTTAATGGACGAGAATATTTTCCTCTTTTTTGTGTCAGTGCTTGTAGAATATCTTCTAAAAGAAACAAGAATATATTCTTCAGTCACTGACAAACTGTAAAGATAATCGACTTTCTTATTAAGAATATGTGATACTCAGCTGATGATTCGTCTCTTAAGACAAGAGAATTAATTCTCTTAGTGCCATTTTAGAAGCGGATATTACATGTAATCATAAGTGAGAAACATTTTTACGAGAATACAGTTTTTTTTTCCTCGCGGTGCGGTAACGTGTAAATAGATTGTTATTCGCTGCGATACCTTCGACTACTCTTTCTTATTAAGACATTTGAGAGAGTATAAAATTACTGATTTATATAAACTTACTTTCAGGAAATAAGAGATCCGTGAGGATACCGGCCGAAGAATAATAACGGAGTTGTAGTCTAAACATCCTACTAAAAACACAAATTATTTTTACTTACATCTTTCAAGAAATCAAAACCTCCTTCCCTTCCACCCAAAAACAACAAAGATTTCGTAACTTTTAGCGAAGTTTTTGACATTGTTATAAAAAAAAAAAAAAAAAATCCGAAATCTCATCAAGCTACAGATATATCTACGATTAAACATACTTCGACTTGAAACAATGCAACGGTGTTACACACCGTACTTTTATAACCAGAGTTATTTGTATATATGTACATGTATGATATTGTATTTACAATTGTATTGTATACGGATTTCTATGAGTATTTTGCTGTATGCGTTTTAACGACTTCATCTTTTTGCCTTTACTAAATATTAAGGAAAAAGAAAAGATAAATAAGAAGAAACGGAAATTAATGAGCAAAGAGAAAAAAATGACGAGAAACAAGATGGAGTCTATTTGTAGACTTGTTTCTAACACATTTACTTCGAGAACAATGGCTGCGTACAGCGACAATAGCGCTTTGTGATTACTGTCTATGATTGGCCTATTCGTCTATCGCAAATATGAAAGTGTACATGCCAATGAACGCAGCCGTTGAAATATCGTCTGCCGCTTTTATCTGTCTCTTTGCTCTGTTGACCATAACTGTTTTTTGTAAATACATTTCCGTGCCTATTGTTTCATGATAAATTTTGTTTATTTTGTTTTTTTTGGTTTTTAGTTTGTAATTATCGTCAATATCTATTTTATTTTTATCATGTCTATATACCTCTCTTCTAGCCTTTAATCAAATATTTAAAAGTTTTATCTATCAACTTTTTCCACGTCCATACCGGAAAGAAGACAAAGTGATTGTACAAAAATGTCTCGGAAAATACATGTAAATGTAATTAATGGGAATGTAATAATTGTACATATGTATGTAATAAAATAGTGTTGCATTTCTTCTTTTTACACCTTTTCTCCAGATTATACCGCCATACAGTTTGCTGTAATAATTCTCCTTCAAAATAATTTACTAATTAATTAAGAAATAATGTAATTATTCCTTTATAATTACATTACTCCTTTATGTAATTATCTTTTAATTAATAATTTTCCTTCAAAAGACGAAGAAAACATCTCTAATTTTTAATTCTGCGTAGTTGCTGCTTAATATAATAAGAGCTGATTAAATTAACAATATCAACTTGAGAAGAAATTAAACTTATTAGTTGCAGATACATACGTCGTGAGCGAGAAAAATATCAAATGTATGTACATCAAACGTACAACATCAACTTGGGAAGAAATTAAACTTATTAGTCGTGGATACATACACCGTGAGCGAGAAAAATATCGATACAACGTATACACGTAGGTGTAAACACATAAATGTACATACGCGTTGCTGGATTTTTGAAAAACGTTACAACATAAAAATAATCCGCAATGTTTAATAATGCGGAAAATTCTCTCGCGTAATTTTTATTATTATATCACAAAAATAACGCAACAAGAGCTAAGGTGTTGCAGAATGGTTGCAAGATAATCTGCCATTAACGAACGTTGAAATAGCATCCATTCCGATAATAAAGAGATCGAATTTAATGAATACATTTTCAGAAGAGCAAACGCGCGCGTCACGATACGCACGCATTGTGTGTGCGTGCAGAAAAATTATTGCGATATTTAAAAAGCTGCGCAATTTTGTGCGTATCATCGTTGCGTTTGTATCAAAAGTTTTATTTTTTTTTTTTTTATTAATCTCCTTTTCTCGCGCAAAGAGACTACATTTTATCAAAAATAATTTTGCCGTCGAATGATTATCCTAACGAACCTTCGTTCAGTAACGTAAAACCTTGAGAGCACGGTCGGGAGAACGTCGACCTGATGTCGACAGTCGATAATTGGATGAAATTTGAAACCCGGTCGATTCCTATCCGTTTTTCGTTTTTATGAAATAACGTTAAAATTATCAACGAATCTTGACAAATCGATTTCAATTAACGATATAATTTCCGCGTATAATTAAAAACAAAAAAAAAACTCGCTAGTCGATATAATCGTTTTGAATTATTTGGAAATTTTTGAATAAACATTACAGTATAATCCTCTTTTGAAACTTGTATATACGCCACCTGAATATGTGTATGTAAGCATCGTATCGATTTCGAGTAAAGTTTGCGGCATATCAGTTAGCGATGTCAATCAGGGATGAAAGCTGCTGATCAACTTCTACATCCCCACGATGCATTCGAGATCTGAGGACTTGGGAAAGATCGATAACCAAGACGAAACTACCACGACGAGCACGACAGATCGGCCGCGCAAGGTGGAAAAGTCAGATTCGACGAACGGGATTTCACATCGACATGGTGAAAAACGTGTTCTATCGAGTCGGCCACGAAGGGAGTTAATCGGCAGGGCAAATCAGGTTAAAAAAAAAAAAAGTCACGTAAGCTCGCGTTTCGCTCGGATAACACACGCGAATATATTCGTATCACTCTCGTTTTACGCGAAAACTTCGTGGACGATTCTCGTTGCGAAAATGCGCGCGGTCGATATATATTTGCGTTTTTATTAAACCCTCTCCCCCACCCGGACACTTTCGTGTTGCGACGAATTAACTTCTCGCGTTTGAAGTGATAACTTTTAAGCATGTTTTTAATGCACGTCCTAAAATTAGCTTTTACGATCTTTTGTATTTGTTTTAAACGCAATATTAACGTACATTAGAGACTCGCAATTAGATTCGTGTGAACGATAATTTGTCGCAACTGGCGTAATTGTCAAACCTGTAATTATCTTATTCGTTTAATGTTGAGTTATCAATATGCGGGACAACGTTGTAGCTACGCGTTTTAGTACGCGATTAATGACAATGTTCGATCAATTGTTTCATCACTAAACCGTTAAATCAGATAAAACGTGAGAGGATGGTGCAATAATGTGTTAAACTTCTGCCTGGATTTACACGGTACTGCAGCTCATATCTCACTGTGCACTTCGCAGCGCGCAGCGCATCTGTGTACTTTACAGCGATCGTTCAATTGTATTAAACGGATGTGGAGTTAAGACATTGCGCGCAGGTTTACGAGTTCGTTTTATCGCGCAACGAGATATTCTATATGTGAAGTTCGAAAAGCAAACAAGCAAGCGTTTTGTCTCGGAAAAAAGACCGAGCGCACGTGTAAACGTGTACTACCATGGCGCGTTTGCATGATACACAAAAATAAAAAGTGCGCACACGTGTGCATGTTCGCTAAAATGTCACGAGTTACTGCGCACACCGATATCCAAACATTCGTTGATTCATGAGAGCAATCCGATAAATAAATTTTTACATTATTTACAATATCTGTATAAAAAAAAAAAAAAAAAACACTAGAGAGTTTTTCGTGTCGTTATCACACGTCAGATTTTCTCGCGAAATTTCTAGTCACATTTATGACGCGCATAATTGTAAGTGCATAATAATTATTCGCGTAACGCGCGTACACATCGCCTATTGATTTAGCGTTTTGATAAAAAAAAAAAAAAAAAATTAACCACCAGCTTGAGTTTGCAAAAGAGAGAAAATAAATTCATTAATAATAAATAAATTTTCTGATTAACTCTTAATCGCACGCGGAAGAGCATCGTAATTGGTGGAATCGAACGTTTAATCTTAAATATATGCACATAATAATTAAAATATCACACGGGTAATTCCGGAATATTGAACTTTTTTTTTTTTTTAATGAATTTTAGAAATCGATACGTAGTCTCTCTCTCTCCTCGGTTATCATCATTTTCTCTTTTATAGACAAACAAATATTTCATTCGTTTGACGTCGAAATCGCAGCTGCCGGCATACAAACAAGCAGTCAGCATGTGGCGCGCGCTGTTTTCATCAAAACGAATTTGTCTTATAATGAAATATCGGCAATTTACTTCATTTCCGCACTTATTTGTTCACAACGGCCATTTATGCGTGACGAATTAGTGCATTAATCGATTGATAAATCCGCTCTCTCTCTCTCTCTCTCTTTAATTTGTCATTGTAAAACGGAAACAAACAAAACCGAGCTGTGTCGAAATACCACGCGATAAAATGCGCCTGATTGTTCAACTTTATACACTTTCGAGCACATCTTGGCTCGCTTGCGATCGGTGTTCGACGTTCTTCAACGTCGTGTACAACGAAATTGACCTGCTTCAATTTAAAGTGGACTCGGGTCAAGTGTAACTAACTAATTGCGCACATTCGAGCACATAATTAATCGGTTCTAGCGATTAAAAGTCGAGTCGCGAGAGAGCTACTTTTTTTTTCTAGCAATAAAACCTGCTCTTTCTCTCTCTCTCTCTTGCTCTTCCGCCACTCCTTCCGCTACTTCTTTACTACTATTCTCGAGTGATACTTTGCGAAGTGATGCTGCCCGCGGCAGTCGATCGTGGCGGGTGATAAATAATTGCGACGTTAATCGCGCGATCAGTTAGAAAACACGCGCATGCCAGCATGTTCGTGATTTCCTCGTGGATTCCGAGTGTTCTAGCGTGCGCAAACGGGATATTAATCATGTACTTGTCACAAAAGTTTTTCACTTTTCCCTTTTTTTTTTCCCTTCACAAACTTCATATCCAACTTCCAATCCAATCAGATCACGCTCGTTCGCGCCGAGAAATATATATATAGAGTTGGTGGTCGCGAGTTTGATTTTCGTAATATTTCCGCGTGAAAATAATGAGAACGCGTTTTTCTTTCCTCTCGCGCGCTTTTGCGTTAATAAGAAAAAATTACACGTGTGTTTCCGCGCGTGGCGATGACTTTTCCGAAATCCGGGGTCTTGATTCGGAGAACGTGCGCGAAAAATCTATCGCGAAACTTTTACTCCGGATTGTCGGCGGCGCAAGAGAGAAAGGGGCTGTGCAAAGTTGCAAGAAGCAAACGCGCGGGACGCTCGACATGTGTGCTCGTCAATTATTTCGCGAAAATTATGCACGCACGTTACGGCGCACCGCGATAACCTCGGTGTAGCGCCGCCCGTCGCTATTTTACGCGCGAAGAAATTTCATCGCGCGCTCACGCGAGCGAACGTGTGTAAAGTTAACTTTATGCCGACGTGGCGCGTTATGTCCCGGCGCGATAGCTCGACAGAGCGGGGGGGAGAGATTTGCGACCGCCCCCGCGCACAAATCGATTTTGTTCCGTCGGATAAGTCGGCCGTGTAATCAGATGATTAGATTCACATATTAGTGCTAATTTCATTTTGCTCTCGTAACACGCAAAACGCGCCTATAGAAGCCCAACGCGGCTCGGCAGTTTAGCGACCGCCGAATTACGTTTCCCTCTATTCGAATTTGTTCGAGCACAGCTCGTTAGCTCTCGCACGCGCGTCCATGAGCTCATAAGGCTGGCACATAATTCGTCGTTAACACGCCCCTTCGCGCTATTACACTGATCAGCTAACACAATACGATCATGTTGGGTTTTATTATTTCCGAATTGCTTCCGCACCAAATGCGGGAGCTCCCGACCAAGATGCCATTTTCGCACAATGGGTCCTTTAATTTTTTTTGGAGGAGGGTAAATTCGGTATTTCGTCTATCACGCGATGCAAACCAAAAATCTCAAGTGAAATAATTTGAATTGCATTGAATACAAATGATTAGAAACAGAAATATTTAGGGCAGATGCGAGCCAAAACGCAAGACGTGTTGAAACTAATTTAAATAAGATCCAAATAAAGATCGAATCAAAGATGCAAGTAATAAAGATCGATCTGTATTTGGTTTTTAATAAAAAAACACACGTAAAATAAAAAAACAAACACGTCAATAAGAAAACATGCTTTAGCATATTTGCCTTTAATACTCTGTTTCATCTTCTCACGAGCTTATCCGATTGTCAAATTCTTGTACATTAATTTACACATTTAAATAAATAGAAAATATATTTCGTAACACATCTAACACATTGGCTCGCACAATCAAATAAATTTTTGCTAGTTTGATACTACGTATTTGAGTTAATATATGTTGAAAAATTTTTTACTATTGTCTTTCGTCGCATTATATTGTGCGTTTGCTCAAGTTTGCAAGCACAAATCGCAAATTAAAACGAAAAACTAGTTATCTCTCACTCTCTCTCTCTCTCTCTCAAGAAACTGTGAATCTTCAGAAAGTTTCGCTCGCTGCAGCCACACCGTGAGCTCAATGTCTCATCACTTCCGGAACTAGTATGATACGCCGCGAGCTTCGTCGAATATATTATTACAAACTCGTTAACCGCATCATCGAAGTTAGCGCCTTCGAAGATCGCGATAGCGTCTTCGCGGAAATGGAGTCTCTTATCGTCTTAGCAGCGATTCCAATTTTGCAGGCGCGAATGTGGGAAATGGAGGTTATATTCGTCACAAAGGTGGGTAAAGGCGGTAAGTCGCCGTCGAATATAAGTCGGAACGAATCTTTCATCGTCTGTTTTTCCTCCTCGCCGCTCTAATCACTCTCTCACCTGACACTCGACTTCGCTCCCTCGCTTCGTTTCTATCGCTTCTGTAAATTGAGCGCGAGATTATCTCCCGAAATCATTTTCGCGGATATCCGACCTGTCCGCCATTCGCAAGTTGAAATAATCGACGGCACGTCAGACTTGCCTCCGGCGATGAAACGCGTGCGTTATGTAATTTCTCGCCGTTAGGGCGGGGCATTATTTTCCACTCGCGGACGTGAATGCGCACGGCTTCATTAGCTCGGTCGTCGAAATTCCGCGAAATCGGCTTCGAATTAGGGGATTACACGTGGGTTTCCGGCATTGTCGGACGGATCGTTGCGCGAGCTTCAGTTAATGATCGTCCGTGAACGCGCCGAAGGGAGTTGATCATCCCCCTTTTTGCATTTTCGTCGAGTCTCTCCAAATACCGCGCCGAATTGTAAATTAATTAATACTTAAGCCACAATGTCGCGCGCGTAAATCCACTTTAATTTAAAATTCGTCGTCGCGCGCTCGTCGACGAGTGACTGCTCGTCGAGCGCCGGATTACGAGCGGATATCGAGCTATCGTTCGCGAGCAGCTTGACTTTTCAAAAGATCCTGGCCCCGGAGGAAGAACTTTCCCCGTAATGTCGATTAATTCACGTAATTAAAGATGAGGAAAAAAATTTCATCCCAAGTTTGAGATTTTCGAAAGAGAGCGATTTTTATACTTCGCCTGTCATTCAATTACCAGAAAGTCGAGTGAAAATTCCGCGCGCGCGCGAGTGTGTTGTAACCCGCAAATTAATTATTAATTGCGTTTAATTGACGTTTCTGTGCGAATAGTTAAACTAATAAATATCAACGTCGATGCGCCGGCAATTATATAAGTGCCTGTAAATCTTAATTAGCTCCCGTGACAGATCGGTAACTAGTTGCGCATTAGCAAACTACCCGTCGTGTAATTAATATCTCAGCTCATTATTGTCACATGACAGGTTTGCAGCTGGTGTAAGTGTATTACAGGTAATTATCTCGGATGACTACGGTTGCTCGGGCGACTGCGCTGAATTATTCTCATTGTTGTACGGCGTTACAATTGCGTTAGATACCCGCATTAGATACACAAGCGCGCCCATGTGCGTCGTCGTATTTTTATATGACGCGAGAGAGGGGTGAATAAAACGTCATGTATACTGTGGTGGTCTGGCCGGTCCGGCCATAGGGGCGTAACAGAAACAACAATTATCGGCGAGCCGGCACCCGGGTTCCCTCTCGCATCCGTTCCGGAAATGACGGTAACCGTGTCTCGTTTCCTTCCTTCCTTCCTTCCTACCTACCTACCTCTACCTACCTTCGTGCGCCTCTCTATCTGCGCCTCGTGCGTGTAAAATCGATCGAGCGATTAACGTCGGCCGGTCGCAGCGCAAAAGAACTACGTAGGCAGTGCGTAATTATTTTATTTATCGCACGTGATATTTTTAACGCTGGCGCGATAGCAGGAAGCGGATGAAAAAAATAGACGCGTAGAGAAAAAGAGAGAGAGAGAGAGAAAGGGCGTGGAGCGCGAAAAAAAAAATATGAAGAATAATGAAGGGTAATCTGCGCGTAAGAGGGAACAAGGTGAATGAGTGTTAATTGACGACATCTCGAGCGTATAAAGTTGTTCACGCGTTCACGACCAGTCCCGACCAATCAGAGCGTAAAAATATCATTTCGCCAGAATCGGTTTACTTGGGAGTTAAAGTGTTTTTGCAGTTTTACGAATTTAAACATGAAAATTTTACGCGCGCGCGCGCCCCCGCTTGATTTGCCGGAAGACAAGGGCCGGAAGGGGTCGAGAAGAGGGAGAGAATTGATAGCGAACGAGATAATAAAGAATATGGCCGATCCGCTTCATAGAGAGATGTAATAACCTGTAATTATGATCTCGCGGCGTTATTATCCTCCCTCCCCCCTCCCTCTTCACCTTCCACATTCGTTTTCGTAGGAAAACGTTTACGGCCGCGCGTGACTTTGCTTCTTCTCCTTTTATTACGAATCGATTCATATGAATTCCAGTTAAATCAGCGTACGTGTCGGGATAAGTCTCTCTCTGCATATATTGGGTACACTGATAGAACGTGATGTCGAGATCAAAAAGAGTCTTTGCCAGTAGAGAAAGAGAGAGAGAGATAATTTGATATTCCTCAAGAAAGTAATCCGAGGATAAAAAAATAATGATATCTAATCTTTAGATATTCACAACACGAAACTCCTCTGTGTACCCTTTCGTTAAAATTTTATTTGCAACGTTTTATCTAAGTTTTTTTTTCTCATCGTAAAACGGCTAATAATCTAGTGTTTTACTTGCAGGACGTTAAAATAACAGAAGCAGCGACGTAGCCGCGCTCGCATAAAATGCTGAAATTGTAGAAGGTTCCAATTTAAAATATCAACGAAGTTCGTAATTGGTTGCGATTCTGACTGCTTTCTCCATCGGATAGTATTTTTGCCATTAGCGACGTTTACGGCTCACTCGGCGCGGTTTGTCAAAACAGAGAAGCGCGGATTCCCGAGAGCCATCAGCGGCTTCCCCCACGTGTGTGTGTGTGTGTGCGCGAAGGGTGCGAAGCCGATCGTCGATTAACAGCTCGGACGAGTTAAAAAGATTATCGTGTCGGTTCGTGTCGGCTAACTGAGCGCAGGTAGAGTAATGCGAGAAACCGAGGACGTCATCCGAGCGTTCGTCCAGCCAGAAAATTACGGCGCCGTCGTCGTTTTCGTCGACGTCGTTCGTTCGTTCGTTCGTTCGTTCGTACGTACGTTCCTTCGCCCGGTTCAGCTGTTCGTTCACCCGCAACCTGGATTTATTCCGCGCAATTACCGCGATAAGGGTCCACCTTAATAATCGTTCGTTAATCGTCATCCTCCCCGACCCCGCCCTTCCCGTCATTCTGGCTTGCGGCCGCATACGCCGCGGCGCATCGGGAAATGGGGAACTGTCCTGGTCTGAACATATATCACCGGCCGTCTGGGAAATGTGTTTAAGGAAGTTACGCTCTGTTAACGCGATTTAAATTTGCAACAAAATTCCCGACGTAATCTTCTACTTTCTATATCAAAAGTATTTGTCGAATATTATAATAATAATAAAGTCCAAAATTGCCACAACATTATCTCTAACTTGTACATATTTGTTTGACGCATTACGTAACTTTCTTTTTTTTTTTATATAAAGAAGATGGAAAGATAATTTCGTGTATTAGCTTTCGCGAATATCGCTCGACGTTAAGTCGGTTACCGACGTTAAAATATGCGTAAAATTTTCGACTCTAAAACAGACCAAGCCGATGTCTAAAACTCTCGCATAATATTTCACGAATATAACGCGACAAAAAGCGTTATTGGAAAATTAAAGTTGGGAGATTAAATTAATTAAAAAAAAAAGAAAAAAATTTTGGTACTCGTGATACTCATTTATCACGAAAAAAAGTGGAAACTATTGTATATCGCGTTGTTAACATATGCTCGCATGAAGTTGTATATACCGATGTGCTCTCAAGCTTACTCTCAAAAGGCCAGCAATCTTCTGTTGCATACAACACCGCTTTGCAACAAAAATATAATTTTATTATCGGACATAAGACCTTAACGAGTTAAAAAAAAGTGAGCTAATTTCAGTAAAAGAATGGCATCGAAAATAAAAATTGAGAAATTTAACGAAAGAGTAAAATAAAACCTAGTTTTTTTTGAAAAAGTCAATTTGCACTTGACGTGCCGTCGTTTCATTACATTTTTCAATACATAATATTTATTTTATAATTAATTTGTCAACATTAACGAGTTAGCTTAATTTAATGTATTCTAAATAAGTTTAAGCGGTGCACATAAGTGTGTGTGCGTGTGTATATGTGAATCTTGGTATTAAGTTCTTGCGGTTACGTCATAATAACGCTAGTTTACGCGCAGGAGACCTTAAAGGAAATGCCAAAGAAGTGACAACTAACGTCACTATATACGTGGCACGTAAATACGTGCAACTACCTGCAGTTTGGTGTTCGAGAAAAGCCCTTTGATTGCGACACACGTCACTCCGAAATTCATCGAAATAACGAAGTTATTGATCAAAGAACACGCGCGTAATTACGACATTTCAAAACCCTTTAATTAATTTGGTGCAACAATCGTTTTGCAAATCGATACTTTATACCTCGGAGCTTCCGAGTATTCGGAAATTGCGGTGTTTACCGCACACAGGAAAGTGAGCGGAAATGCCCGTTAATCGAGATCTTAATCGAGGAAAACGCTTAATTATTAGGTTGCGATGGGAAATACTCCCGGTATCCTTCGGAGAGAAAACGTCCAAAGGTAAAACTTGAAATTTTCTCGTTCTTCTTTTGAATGCGATTAACTTGGGCGGTGTAATAACAGTCGATACAGAAGTACGCGCATTCCCAAGGATAACTTCGATTTCGTCGTTAATATTCCACGCCACGCTATAATTAGCAATTAACGAAGCGCTCGA
>QVNV01013870.1:0-17139 GCA_014825455.1 Pseudomyrmex pallidus | reverse complement strand
GCGTTTTTTATTCCGATCAATGGTTGCAGAGTAAGTGTGTCCCGCAACAGCGGTGGTAAAACAGGAAGGTCCAGCATCCTCTTAAGTGGCCAACCACCAGTGTATCTCTTACCCTATATGTATATATATATAATTTTAGTTTTAAAACTAGTAATGAAATTTCACAAGTGACAAGAGCCGATCGCTGGATGTTTTGCGAATAAATATATTATTTAAATGTATTTATATTTGAAGAGTGTAAATACTTACACATTATTTTCGAATTGAAATTTTCAACTCTTAAATCCATATAGGATGCTAGATTTGCATCACGTATATGAGATATTCGTTTTCCATTTCCAATTAATTTAGAAATTTATATTGCGAAATTATATTGCGTTAATTTTATTTTCGTCTTTCTTTTCCTTATCAAATCCAACAACATTAATAAATTGCTCGGATATAGTAGAAAGCTACACGATCGATGGAAGTCTTCGTCGCGGATATCAGTACATGTATCGAATCTCGTGCAATAGTCAATCTGTGACACGGAAGAGGAAACAGAGGTGAGGCAATGCACGATGCTATCGAAGCGAATAAATCGAGTCCTTCGTTGCCACGATTCTCGCATGAACGTGCCCGACAGAAATAAAGGAAGGAACGCATCCGATGTCTATCATCAACAGCACGATACAAGCGCGATCGACATCGAACGAGGCGAAATGGACGTTCCGCGTCGTATCTGGTACGAGGATGGCCGCGATCGGGGTAATTGGCCGACCATCAGTTACACAGAATGATCAGCGAGAAAACGCAAACACTTCGTCAGTGAATTATAAAGATAAATTTAGTACGATATTGATGATGATGATCACCGATCATATTAAATCTCTATTTTGTATAGACGTGACATTCTTTACTTAAATGTAATTTCGCTTTTTTCAATTACTTCTTTCTCTCTCTCTCTCTCTCTGCACTTCATTAATTTCTTCCTTGAGCGAGAGTAAAGACTCAGTTTGCAAATAAATTCCATTTTTTCTTTGCCTTCGTCAATTCTTTTGAAAACTTTCGAAATTTTACTTCAAAGTAATTCCAGCTTATCAAACGTCAATTGTGTGCGGTGTTTCGCACATTCTGTACGGAGATAAGAAATGTAATTTTTGTAAAAATACAAAGAATACAAAGAATACAAAAGTACATAAACGTGACAAAAAAATTTTAATCCGATTTTCTTTAAAATTTTCGAACGAGGAAAAAATAACGAAAAAAAAAATTGACGTAAAACTAGGATTTGCCGCGAACAAAGTGTAATAATAATATTTAAATTTCCCTTCCCGGACTCGGTGTATATATATATATATATAACTCTGTGTATATATATATATATATATATATATATATATATATATATATATATATGTACGAGCGACGCCGACATATCGCGCACCATTGGCAATGCTCCAGAGAGAGGATGGGCGCGCATCAGGCGGCACCTCTTAATAATAATAGCGATAAAGCAGCCAGAAGGAGCAGCCTCGGGTCACCGCATGCACGCGAGTGCACCGCGCGCCGCGCGGAAATGAAACTGCGGCCATATGACACTACGACGAGCACTCTCTCTTCCGCGTGCTTCTTTCGCAACTTCTTTCCCGGTTTTACGGCTCGTTGGCAGCAGAATCTTCGCGTTAAACGCATCCGCGATTCGCTGTTTTGGAATAGTGCCGCTGTCGGTCGGTCGCGGCGAACCGACTTAATATAATGAGGTGATGTTTCCTAAGTAGTTGGCAAACGAGCGCCGTTCTATGAATACCAACGGGAGGCAATAATAATATTTCGATATGGTAATATATGTTCACATGGTATATTTACAGTATGAGACGAAAGAGGAAGAATTTCACGTTCGGGAAGCTGCGGCCCGGTAAAACAACTTTTCATGTATAATTATATATACTTATACACAAATTAACATTATTATATTTAATTATGCAAATTTATATATTGAATATGTTCATACAATTTTATACACGTTTGTTGGTCATCACATTGTGATTTTGAAGCGATCTTTGAATAACAAAAAATATAGTTTTCTACAATTTTTTGTATCTGACATGATACTAATAAAGTTATTTTGCAATTTAGTCTGGAATATCTCTGAAGCCATTCTCTTAAAAAAAGAAATTCTCCGTGTATAAAATTGTATGGACATATTCGATATATAAATTTGCATAATTAAATATAATAATGTTAATTTGTGTATAAGTATATATAATTATATATGAAAAATTTTTTACCGGGGGCGCAAGCTCGTAGAATAGTCATCTGTCAGATAGGGCAATACCGAAGGTTGATTTTGCAATAATTTAATGATTAAAACAGTTGATACCCAAACGTTTCGACTGTATTTTCGAGTCTTCTTAATTTCCCGGAAAAAAACTGAGTTTTGACGATTCTTTATTTGACCATCATCTTATCCTTTTGACTCTTTTTTATATTTGACTATTTATTTATCGTTAAAATATGTTGTGGCTGTGAGTCACATTAAGAGAATGCTGTGCCGTCCTGTTTTATCATCTTACTATGAAATTATAGTTTTTATATTTTTGTCGTACTTACTGCACAAATTAGAAACCGGTTTTCCAAATTAAAAGAGAATAGTCTAAAGACTCACTGCAAGTAATAAATGTTTCTGAAACGAAAAAATTTTAGGTTCGAAGTTTAGGTTACGTTAGCTTAGTCGCTTTTCTTGATGAAAAATTTTTTTGTTTCAAAAACATTTATTACTTGCAGTGAGTCTTTAGACTAGTTTCTTTTAATTTGGAGAACCGTTTTCTAATTTCGCGCAAGCACGACAAAAATCCGATGACTGTATTCATAGTAAGCTGATAAAACAGGATGGTTCAGCATCCTCTTAAGGGGATCCTAAAGTGGGTCTGTTTTATCGATAAAACTGAATTTTTTGTGCACACTAATCTTTTTTTTTGACTGTGTGAATTGATAGATCTTTTTCTACAATTAAAGTACATACAATAAGGAATCCAGAAATATACCTAACCTCCAACTTTATATACCAAAATTTAAAAAAATGTTTTTTAAACTTCAATTTTTTTCATCTTGTTATATAAAGATGGAGGTCCCGGATTCCTTATTGTATGTACTTTAATTGTAGAAAAGGATTTATCAATCCACACAGCCAAAAAAAAAGATTAGCGTGCACAAAAAATTCAGTTTTATCGATAAAATAGACCCACTTTAGGATCCCCTTAACATTAAATCATTGCAGAATCATCCTGCAACCTGTTCGGTATCGCTCTATCTGACAGATCAAGATTTTTCAACACCGAACCGAAACTTTTTCTCCGTATTATCAACATTTCTCTTAGAACAGCCCGATGTATTACTGAATTCGATCTTTACACGTATATAGAAACACTGACACAAAAATGTTGGACAGTTTTATGAGCTTCGTTTGTTTAAACATTTTTTTTGTTTTTAACAAAAAAAACGTCGTCAATTGAAAAATTTCACGACTAGATAGCCGCGCTTAGTTGTTGCTCAGATTGCGATTTATATCGGACGAGAGCGCGCGCGGGCGAATATTAAACTTCGGAGAAATTAAACATGCGTGCGGAACGCGCGCGCGCGCACTCAACTCTCGAGTACGTAAAGTCATAAAATACAAATATTTGTACCGCGCATCAATGATATACACGAATGTTTATGTTGGACACATATTGCGTAATATTTCTCATCGCCACGGGACGAGAGAGCACGGAGCGTTGCGCGCGATGTTTGCATTCGAAACAGCGATTATCATAAAGAAACCAGTGACGTTCGATAAACGACTTTAGCGTCAGCATAAATGTTTGTGCCGGGGAATATGATTTTCCGGTTCGAAATAACCGGAATACGCGATGCGCCATCGCCGAGCGATATCGCGCCGCTAGAAACACATTTTACCGCGTTACGTCATAAAATTGCAGCTCATTAAAAGCGAGATTAATTAAGTTCCTCGTAGAGCGTTCTTTTCAATTAGCATGAATTTTCCACGGACGGCGTGATTTTCCCCTCGGTTGCAAGCCGATCAGATCGGTGCTCGTTGCATCGGTGCTTGTTCGATGTTAATTAGATACATCTGCCTAGAAAATGTTCCGTTCACACAGTCGATCGGATATCGACAAAATTACTTCGTAGTCGCTTTGCGTCATAACGACTTGTTTAACCGCGGCATAAGAGTTTTTAATCGTTTGGCAATCTCGTATGTGCGCACACGTTGATTTTCAGCGTCCCACGTGAAAAACAATATCCGAGCACGCGGAAGGAGGGAGCGCGATCATATTTACGCGTCCGCCTCTAATTATCCATGCGAGGATAATAACCGTTTTGGGATAACTCCCGTCGGGCTCATCGTTTCCGCTCGATCGGCCGGAAGCTGATGATATCCCGCCGTATTCGCTGTGCATATTTGAGATATGTATACGTGTACAAGAGCTTAGCGTCGCAAAGGGATCTTCCGTGCTAGTGTTGTTGTCGTTCGCCGGATCGCTCTTGATCCAACCGTCTGTTCTTCTCGGCAGGATTATTTCACCGTGTAGTGTTATCCAGCGGCTCGGCATTAAGTCCCTGGGCTTCGGTGCACGATCCGAATGATCTCCGAACCAAGATCGGCGAACAGCTGGGATGCGTGACCGAGGGCGAGGAGGACATCGCCGACTGTCTTCGAAGAGTGCCGCTGAAGACGCTCATGGGCGCGCAGCTTCCGGAGATCAGGTGAGCGAGAGAACGGGCTAAAAATTCGTTCGGAAAACGAATGATAATTTTCTCGTTCAACAGAATTTGTCAAAGGAATTAAAATCATGATATCAAGTATACATACATATTTTGAAATTGATACCGAATAGAATTGATATCTCTCTTTTATCTTTTTGTTTATGGCAGCACATGTCGATGTAATAAATATTGCCTCGCGCGTTTGCATTGCGCACGTACATCGTGGGATTCATATTCATCGTTTTGAATATTGGAGTTATGCATTTCGATGAAAAGTGGAAAACGCGGAAGCGGTAAAAAATTCAGGCGCGATGATTGATACGTTAAAAAATGACATCTGACAAACGCAGCTGCAATTACTGCGCTTACAAATTTGTCATAATTTTATGCGAATTCACGGTTATATGATAAATTACGATAAACTCAAATGCCAAATTCGCGCAAAGTAAATTTATATACGGCAAAACAAAAAAAAAAAACGATTTCGAAGCTCATGCAATTTTTTAATGGCATGAATTATTACCACGCACATCAAACGTTTATACTTTCTACAAAAAAACACGTAATTAAAACATGCAGGTTTAATTGAAGCAGCTTGCGTTGTAATAATCGCGCGATTTAAAAAGATTTTTTTGTTTGTCCGCGCGTGAATGTTAAAAACCTTTTGCACACACTTTTTTTTTTAAATTTACGCAACAATATTCGCGAACAATTTTTGAAATTACAGTCGCATGGAAAATTTACGCTTTTGCAAAAAAGATGCAATTAAGGACGAGAATCGGGGAAACTTTCGCGAAATCTTCGACCAACTCTCAGAGACTCTCTCTATTCGAAACTTGCATTATTCGCAATTAATCGTAGGATTAACGTGAAGCCTGGCAGCGCATTCGCGCTGAGAATATATTTACCGTGAGGTTTAAATGAAGCTGCGATACTGTACTAAGTAGGTATGGGATAATCACGCGCTCGCGCTAAATTATTATCCGATTATCGGTTGAATCGGTTAGATACGGTTTAATAGCTCTCGCTTTATTGATTTAATGCCCTTGTTATATCGATTTATTGTTATCGATACTATCGTTGTTTATGCGATGTGTGTCTTCGCGCGGATCTTTCGTAGATTCGTGCCCCGCATAGGACCCGGCCTGCCGGTCGATCAGAACAATCCCGATCCGGGTTTGGACATGGAGCGTGCGAGCGACGCTTTCATCAAGGTGCCGTTAATTCTGGGTGTCTCGACAACCGAGTCGAACCTCGATTTCAACGCCAACGACATACAGTTCGGTTTTGAGGAGGATCATCGGAATCGCATTCTGCGCACCTTCATCCGCAACGCTTACGTCTATCACTTGAACGAGATCTTCTCGGCGGTGCGAAACGAGTACACGGACTGGGATAAGCCGGTGCTCCATCCCATCATAATAAGGGACTCGACCATGGAGGCGTTGAGTGATGGTCACACGGTCGCGCCCCTCATGAGAATCGCTTTCTACCACGCTCGACGCGGCGCCAAGACATACTTTTATCACTTCAATCATCAGACCAAGGAGAACGGCTATCTGCAGGTAAGATCCTTGACAGCTTATTATCACCGTAGTAAGGAAGTTTGCGAAACTTTTACGGAGGAGCTTCTTGGAGCACTAAGTAATTTAGAATACTAGCAGTTCTTTGTTCCAAAGTAGTAAATTTTTCGATGCGGTTTTAGTCTCCAAGTATAATGTATAAATTCAGCGTGATATATAAACTATTTAAAATGAAAAAGGAGAAAACTAGAATTTTCTACTTGTCTTTGTTGGAACTGAATTATTATTATTATTTGTTTGTTTTTTAAATTAATTTGGAAATAAAAGAAATTCTGGCGAAAACTATACTGCAATATATACGCAAGAAGTAAAAAAGTTTTCGGACGAGCAATTTTACTTCCCGTAGCACGTGTCTCCGCGAGGGTAAAAAAAAAAACAAAATATATAGAGACTCGACTAAAAGACGACTGCGCAATTTAGCCTTGTCGATACGGAAACACTCGAGGCGAGCGCGGAACGTCGATTTTTCTCTATCGTGAAACGATATGACCTCGCTTGCGCGCTTCTAACGGGCGAAAGCCGGGCGAGCGAGTAAGCAGAGGAGGGTGGAGAGACGCTCTGCTTAAGTCGGAGTTAACTCCATTAACTTGACGTCCCCCAAAGAGAGACTAACGCTCGCCCTCGACACCTAGTAGTAGAGTCCGCCGGCACTCTCAGTTAAGGAAGCAACCCGTTCAGCTCCTTCCTGACACGTCCTCCGTATCTCATCCGTCTCACTCCGGGCTCCATGCCTCGATCTATACCCGCCGGTAACCGCTGGCCATGACTTCACGATGAAGACACTGATTTAATAAAACGCCTCGGGGCGACCTGGGCGTGTGCCGTGTTCGCATTTTGTCTCGGGAATGACGGAGATTTGTCACGCCTGACATAATAATAACGGAGGGCGGGGTAGGACAAGAAAAGAAATTGTTATATCGGCCAATTTGTAAGGTCGCTGAGCGAAGCGGCGCATTAAGCCCGCGACGTAGCAAAAACAGATTGACGTTTTCAATTTGGCGGAGGTTAAAGAGAGATCGGTCGTAATTGCGCTACGCGTACTTAAGAACGCGAAATTATCCGGAAACACGGGCGCAAGCGCGGACGTTGCGCGATATCTTCGCTACGGCGTATTTGGAAACACGTATAATAGAAATTACGCAAGTTATTGACGTTAGTAGACGGCCCTGAGCGTTGGTCTCGCGAAAATAATTGTTCGAGTTAAGAAAACAATATCAAGAACAACATAACAGAATAAACGCGCGAGAAATTTATTTGATATAATATAATGACGAGGAGTGGCCTCAGGTTCAGGTTGAAAATCAATTCAATTTTGATAAGACATGTGTATCGACTTTTTATCAGCACCCACTGAAGATGATTACAAATACCAGTCGGAACGTTTGGGAAAAGTTAGTGATAGATTAATTATTAGTTACACGTTGTAGTAATGAGAGAGAGAGAGAGAGAGAGAGAGAGAGAGAGAGAGAGAGAGAGAATCCTATACCTCATTTAATAATTAATAAACTCGACGGTTAGGAATGCGCGTGTACAATAATCCAACGCATTTTGATTTTCACCTTCATGCAAAAAACATCCAGCAATTCGTTCAGATATCGCCCTGTCTTACCAAAATTAAATTTATTTGAATTGTTAATAATCGGGGGAGTTCAGAGCTTATCGCGATCATCTCGTGTGTGTTGTTTCTTTCTTCCTTGTATTGCGCGCGTGCTAAATAAAAATTGGGTGTAATGCGAAATATCGACTCAACAACAAGACAAAAACACTACATGTCGCAGACATGATAGAGAATTTTGCCGCTCGGTGTATCATGGACAATACAATACGCCGGAAAATGCGTTGGAATATTGTACACGCGCATTCCTAACCGTCGAGTTTATTTAATTAATGATGTACAGAATTCTCTCTCTCTCTCTCTCTCTCTCTCTCTCTCTCTCTCTCTCTCTCTAATTAGTACAACGTGTAACTAATAATTAATCTATCACTATTTAATTAAAAAAATAAAACACGTTCACAATATAAATCGATAGAATATAATAAACTATGCAAATCTCATATTTTTTAAATATTAAAATAACCTGCACTTCTCGAAACTCCACGTAAAGAATTAAACGCGACTACTGCAATTAATATCGTTGATATTCCCATGAGTGGGAAACCTCGTTGCAGCGTCTGGGAAGCGTTCGTGGTGAAGACGTACCGTATATTTTCGGGCTGCCGCTTGTGGCAGGAGGAGCTTTCTTCCCGCGAAATTATTCCCGACAAGATCAGGGCGTTGCGGAAGCTGTACTGACGTTCTTCACCAATTTCGCCAAGACCGGCAATCCGAACGAGCCGCACAAGATCGAGTCGGTTGACTATGGCACACCGAAGGAGAAGACGCGATTCCGCGGCCTCACATGGGAACAATATGAGACTGGCTCTCAGCAGTATCTCACAATAGGTAACGTTAAGTTTGAGATAACAAATTCTTTTTCTTTCTTGTGTTTTTTTTTATAAATTTCATTTCTACAAAGCTTCGTTTGCGTGGGTTTTTTGTAGAAAAAAAATATCGTTTCTTTATTTTGTTTTTTTTTTTTAATTTCCTCCTAAGTTTCAGTGAAAGTTAGAGTGTGTATACAGTTCGGCATACTGTTCGCGGTACTATCTTGATGCTTCTTATAAAAGTTTCTTTAAAAGTTTAATTATATGAAACGTGGAGATACTTTATATTAAAAAAGAAAAAAAAAGAAGAACTTACATTTCCTGAGAATAATTATGTAACCGATATTATAGCGCACTCAATAATTGTAATTAAATTATGATCAACGTTTTTATCCCCGTAACTTAATCGAATTATCGTGGAATTTATATATTTGCGTATTTTGTGTGTATTATAATATAAATAATAATCACGACTTTTATATAAGTACAGTTGAGATTCCCGTATCCGAACTAATAAAGAGACAAAAGTGGCCGGATATTGGAGTTTTCGGATAATAGAACAATCATTTTCTTTTGCGTTAAATTTCATTTATTCAAACAGAAATCAACAAAAAATGATAGATTGTATCAAAATTTACAATGTGATGCAATATTTAAGGGTTTTATATCTTTTTAGCTGCTAAGTCACATAAGGTTTTTAACATAAGTACCGTATTCGGATGATAGAAATACGATAGAATGGTTCGGATATGGGAGTCTCTACTGTATATAAATAATTATACAATGAATATTATAACTAAAGCAAAAAAAGTATATGTTTTGTTATCAAATATCTATTTCAGCATTAAAACCAAAGATGAAAAGTCACTATCGTGGCCACAAAATGGCGGTATGGCTTAACTTGATACCACAGCTTCATCGTCCTGGTGACGATGACGTTTCCATGCGGCATCATCATTTTCGGGAACGAGGTGACCATTATTATGCAGGTGCGATCATGTTTTTTTCGCGCGAAAAATCTGATTCTCAATTTTCTTGATTGATATATTTATTAGTCAATGAATCTATCTCGTTTCTATTATTCTCCAGGTCCAGTTCGGGACGAATGGTACACGCCACTGCCGCTGACAGGCACAACACGGACCAGCTCTTCCTCCACCACTGCCTGTAGCACGTCCACGGGCGATGACAGCCTCATCGAGGACATCACTCCGATCCTGGATGATTCCGAGGACGACGCCGAACTGCTGCAGCGATTGGCATCCCGTCACTATTACAGTACGACTACCGCACTTGCAATTACCGTGGGCGTCGGCTGCATTTTGTTGGTGCTAAATATGCTGATTTTTGCCGGAATTTATTATCAACGAGATCGCGACAAGAAACGCGCTGCCATGGACTGCCGACCGAACGGACAGGAATCCCTGCCGATGACCACGAGAACGTCCATGAAGACTTCCGGCAGCCCGCGACCTCAGGAACCTCCACCTTCATATACAACCCTTGCGAGAAGTCCTTCCATTCAGGAACAACAACAGCTCGCGCAGTCCCAGGACGGCCAAGACGGCGAGCAGTCGAACAAGAAAGATCTCAGATCCGGTCATGGGACCAGTACTCTTCAAAAAGAGTCAATACCGCCGAAACCGCCCGCTAGAACCACCAGCTCTCTTAGCACCACTGCCGGAAGCACCAATACCATCAAGAAACGTGTGCAGATACAAGAGATATCCGTATAGCATTAGGGGTTGCCCCCGGAGGGCAACGTGCGAACAAAGCGGGTGACTTTTATGGACGCAGAGAAGGTTACTGCGGAGTCTAGATTCTGAATAATTTTTTCTGTTCGAGCGTCAGACAATGCCGACCAATCGAAAGAAACTTTCTCGTTCATTGCGATTATCACGAATGTGTAACTTTAAAGATAATTAGCGGAAAAAATTCTATGTAATGAGTCTTTTTACAGTGTCCATTGTGCGTGCGAATCGTATATTTGGATATTCCAACTGTTATTGGGATTACATGTCTGATCGTAGTTGTTACTATCGGAAATCCGGCGATTAATGTCGACCATTACTACTTACGGCGCAGGTTCGCGGTACGGCTGGCCATAAACGAGCTCGCACTACTGGACTGTTAATTACTGGCTGAAATGTCGCTACTTATAGGGTGCGACACTGCGACTGGATTTTTTTTTTCCACCGGTAGAAATATAAAATCGCACGTGATTGTTACTTAATATACATATATTAGATACGTGCAATGTACGTAGTTGCTACTTTTAAGGAAGCGTGATATTCTCTGCTGTTTTTTAGTAGAAATATGGTGATCGAGTGTGTCAAGGATACACGAATCATAAATTATGTGAGAACCGTGTTAAATGTACTTATGTCCCAGGTGCTCAAAAAATATCCTGTGTGTGTGTTCAAGGAAGTTTTGTTATAACTTCACAAAGATGTCGATACATATGTAACGTTTCCCAGTTGTTTAATATTCATTTTGGAAATAACTCCGGATTATTTGAGTTACCGCGGAAGATATAATAGGTGGCCTTAAGTATTCATTGCAGCACGTAAAGGAAACGTGTCGATATCTTCGATGTCATAAAAAAAAGGGGGGGCGCTTATCGGAAAATTATTGAAACGAAGCGCGTGTAATTAAATTTCACGATACATGGACTCGAGAATTATTTCCGCTAAAACGCAATTACATTAGGGATCCGCGTATAATAATAATAACCCGTATATGCGGCGGATCGATGCGCGATAATTTCAGAGACGACTCTGATTTGAGAGATCGCACACTTGAAACAGTCCGAATACCGACATCACGTACACAGAGATGCATCTCGTCTCGTTTACCGCTTTGTGAAGCATCGATTTGGAAGGAAGAGACACTCGACTCGAAACGTGGATCAAACGAATCGAACGCGATAACATCGTCCGATATTCGTGAGTGAGTCGACGTACAAAAGCTTCGCCCGCGTAAGTGAAAGTGCACTCTTGTTTCTGCTTTTGCAAGACTAGCCGACACACAGGAGACTAGCTGTTGCGAGTTATTCGGAACTACGTTCTTCGAGAAGCGAGTAATTCCGAGTTTCTTGTCAAAAACAGCTCAATAGCGAGAGTTTCCAAAGTTCATTCGGACAGAAAAGCGCGATTCTCTCCAATTGCGTTACCCTATTTGTCGCGCGAAATGTACAATCGCGTTTGGCAATCGTCTATAAAACTGTAGATCGGATTAACTACGAATAGTGGGTTGACTTCCCAGAGAGCGGACTCAGATTCGCCAAGTGTTCTCTAAGTAGTCTTCTCATAGAGAATAATCGAACAGTAATAAGTATCGTAATTGCCGCGAGATAAAAAAAAACTCTTGGTCATATAATAAAGGCGCTCGTAAAACACACACTTTTCCTCTACGTTTTTCGAATGCGAATCTCGAGACTTCCTCTCACCTTGACAGATCATAAAATATTTTCCATCTCAATGAATCGCTGTATACGAATTTATACAAATATTGTTAAAGTACAACATCAAGAGTTAAACATGATTAAATACATTGAATTGAGAACTTAAATATATATACATATATCTTTGTATTTGTTTTGTTATTAAAAAAATACACAATTAAATTTTTTGTCTTTGTAGATTGTGACGAAAATGTTCGATTTCAAGAATTGTTCGTGTTAAGATGCGGATGTGTAAACACATTGACAGGAGCCTGTTTGAAAAAAACAAATGACTGAATATTCTTCTGAGGCTAAGCTTATAAACAATATTGAGTAGTCAAAGATGACCATTTCAAAAGTTGAGACCGTCGATATCAAATATCTGCTTACAAACAACAAAACAGACAAAGTAATTTCTCTTAAAGTTAAAGCTGATGAAAATGTTATGTATAGAGTTCTCTCTTCTACGACCAAGTATCCTAAGAGATTGTGCTCATGTTTGCAGAGATGCATTTTGTCTTTGTAGAAAGTCCTTAATCTCAAATTAATATTCATGACACTGCACCATCAGACTTAACGCGGATATTAAGTTTTGAGAGTTATCTTCGTCGTTGTGTATTAAATCGGTTCACGAGAGAAAATGAGACGCGTCTTTTCAAGACAACATCACAGTAGCATCGAGCGAAACAAGGATTTTGCACAATATTATTAAAAAAAAAAAAAAAAAAAACGGAAATCCTTGTTGGATTGTATATGAAGAGATTGCCAAAGGACATCTTGTTTATCTTTCCTGAAATTGTAAGATCATAAAGCCTGAAAGTCACTCGTGATATAATAACAGGTAAAACGCTTATAAGGACTGAATTTTCTAACAATTTTAGGTGTTATTCTACACAGAAAAAGAAATCTCGGAATCTTTTCCAGCTAGAATAAGTCAGTTTTAAGATCAGTCAAAAATTAAGAGACTGTCTAAATTAATAAGATTTATTTAATCGAACAACGTACGAGATTCTTCGGACGCATAAAAATTATAAAATTCGTATCGATACGAATTCGTATCAATACGTTCAATATAAAACCGTAATTAACTATGTAGCGTAATATACACGGACTCGGTGTCACGTAAAATCGTATGTTATTGATAATCTTAAATATACGTACATACGTCACACACACATTGCGTGTAATTTTTCCAAATTTTGTCCGCGAAAAAACACACACAGTATGATTTTTGACAACACGTTGTGATACTTGCGTGAAGATAGTATCATCGATACACACATAAGATGACAGTGAAAAATTCA
Source organism: Pseudomyrmex pallidus (assembly GCA_014825455.1). NCBI lineage: Eukaryota > Metazoa > Arthropoda > Insecta > Hymenoptera > Formicidae > Pseudomyrmex > Pseudomyrmex pallidus. Next base: position 3,640 of record QVNV01013870.1, on the reverse strand, counting down.
AATACATGTTAGAAACCAAAATTTGTAAATTTCACTGTACAACAAAATAAATGCCAATTTGTAAAAATATATGTGATTTTCATTTATCAATTATATTGTATCAAATTTATATAGCAAATTATAAGTGTATCAAATTATAAGTGAACTTCTGAACAAAGTGATTCTTACATAACTACAATAAGTCAAAATCATATCATATCAATCACAGATCATATGACCTAAGCAGCGTAAATGTTAACTATAATAAGTCGAGGGTAGCGAATATAAGTAAAATTATATTTTCCAAAAAATATAATTATATTTTAACACGTTCCATATGTGCGAACTTTTAATAAATTCACTGAATTTGGTTTGCTAAATCATAAATTTTTATCCGCAAAGTGAACGTAGTAAATATCATACATCAGATGATGTAATATACATCAATCGATATGAAATAATAAAACCAAGATACTTATATCTCTAAAGATTGGTCTTTGACACAATGAATTAGTCGCGATTAAGAATAAAAAAAAAAAAAAAAAAAAAAAAAAAAAAAAAAAACATGATGGTGTCAAATATACTTCACAGTTTCCACAGCGAATCGATCTTATCCGGATTTTTTAGCTGGAACTGTATTAACGGGACTACCGCTTCTTTTTCTTGCGCCTTGTCCTTTACGCCCTTTAAAAGTAAACATGCTTGTTAGTATGTATTACTTTAAGCAATAAAATTATGTATATAATTTTGCTAATATTCAGTCGCTTAAAGTTTAACTCATTGAAATACATATATACGAGTTTCATATATATGATTTCTCAGTATTAGCATGGCAAAAGCATCATTATAAATATATATGTACAGTCAGTCATCAAAAATCTACTCATCTAACGTAAAAGAAATTACGATATACACGTATACGAAATCAAAATACATAAAAATATATATCCTTAATTAATAGTTGTAATATTTGTAAAGTTATAAACAATTTTCTTACCTTTTTTACCGCCCCGTTTCGATTTAAATTTAGTCTTCGAAGCTGCTATTTCTTCCGCCACTTTAGTAAGGTACTTATTTTCTTCTTCGCCATCCAATATTTTGCAGGTAACTTCAGTATCGCCAATCAAAAGCTAAAAATGAAAATTAAAGTGTTTTTGTAATGTTCTTGTAAAATTTTCTACACACTTGTGAGTATATGTATAAGAGACAGAAGAATTTGGTGAGCCTTAGCGTAGTAAAACTGAGCACAGTGCCAGGTTTGAATTCTACTACAAAAAAAAAAAAAAAAAAAAAAAAAAAAAAAAAAAAAAAAAAAAAAAAAAAAAGCGGGCAAGTGGCTTATGAGCATCGGCGCTGTCGCTTTGACAGTGAGAAAAATAGTATCAAATTTTGAATCTTGCTTCTCACAGAGAAAGAGCAAAAATACAACAAAGTTCGAAGCTTTGAGATGGACGTTTGTTTCACTGTTCAGCACCGACAGTGCTGATATTCACTAGTTTCCGTGAAAAGTTTAAACGCAGCTTCTAAGATGCGGAGTTAGCTGATGTACCAAATTCATTTCTTGTTGCTCCATAATAATTCACACATGAGAAATTGGAGACAATCCTTGAGTCTATGTGAGCTGAGACTATACAATCTTATCTGCTTACTACTATTATTAGTATTACTACTACTAATACTGCTACTACTGCTGCTATTACTATAGTATCTATGTGTATATAGTATCTTTCTCACCTTGCCTCCATCTGTCTTTTCTAATAAAGGTTTAGCTGCATTTTCACCCTGCAGACGAACCCATCCTTCGGTAAGTCCTCTTTGAAAATCAATGTACGCAATATCAGCATCATATTTGTCTAAACAGGCTTTAATATTCTCCCTTGTACATGTATTAGGAACACCAGAAAAATAGATAACTGAACCTTTCGGTAATTTGTAGTTGTTTGCTTCTTCAGATGTTTGATCTTCTTCATCATCTCGCTAAAAAAAAACGCAATTTATAACTACATATTTTTTATATTATAAAGTTTCTTTATTAAGACACTGACCAATTAGAGCCAAACATACGGATACTAGTATAGAAAATTTTTTATTAAAAAAATTGTAAAACAAGTCTTTTTCAATTATATAATTTGTTATTTTATATTAATATTTAGTTAAAAGGAACATTTAAACTTCCTTAAATCAAACAATACTTACAGTTACTTTATTTTTCAACTTATCTTTCTTTTTTCTTTGTTCCTCCTTCTCAGCTGCTTTTTCTAAAGCATAATCAGCACTGTGAAAAAATATTGAAATTATATTACAATTTAATTATATTATAATAATTAATCAAATTAAAATCAAATTAAAAACTACAGAAAAATAATTTACTATTATATAATACAAAATTTTTTACTTACGACCACTTCCTTATTAGCTCTGTATCTTCATATTTTATAGACTCTATCTCCATGAAAGCTTTCGCAGTATCTAATGTTTTAAATTGAACATAAATAGAGCCTTTGAACTTAAAAACTTTATCTTTATCTTGGTATTTTCTCATCTGTGAAACAAGAAAATATCATATAAATATATGTTTGTATAAACATATGTTTATAAATCATATACATAATGTTCGATATTTATCTTAAATAAATATACTTACAATAATTGTTTCAAATGGTTTGTATGGCTTAAAAAATTCTTTGAACTTATCAATAGTCATACCAGTCAATGGAAATCCCTTAACATAAACTGTTCTGGCTTCTTGAGCTTTTCTATACTCTGTATTATATTCTGGTAATGGATATTTTAGTGAGCGCCTAATGTTTTTCTTATCTTCTGATATCTCTATTAAATCACTTGACTCCAAAGCTTTTAGAATTACATCATTATTTTTGCTAAGAGCAGCTAGTTGTTTGAAGTTTAACATAACGGTCATTGGAATCCACCCATCATTCATCTTTGATTGTACAATAAGAAATTTATCTCTCTGCATATTGACATCACCAAAGTAATACTATAGAAGACAAAAATAAAAAAAGCAAAATAAGAATATTGTTTTCCTAGTACTATTGCAACTTTTTACAAAGGTCACACGTTCTCTTTCTCTTTTTCTCTTTTTCCCCTCTCCCCTTTTCTTTTCCCCTTTCTTTTACTTATAAAAACCATAAAAAACATTTTTTTAAAAAGTATAAAATAATACCTCTATTTGATCTTTGATCTTTTCTAACAGCTCATCTGACGCTTCTTCTGACGGTTGTTTTAACTGTTCTTCTGATAGTTTTTCAGTTGATTCTTCCGTGATTTCTTTAATTGAGTCGTTAGTAGTCGGTTCAATGTTCTTATCTTCGTCAACAAAATCGCCATTTGATTTACCATTTGTTTTCTCTTGACCATTCTCCATGGCTATAAAAGTTCTTTTTATCTATAGAAGCAATATTAATGCACTCTTATCTCAAAAGTAGTGTTTTCTACTTCTAAATTTTTAATATCTTTTATTACAAAAACAAGATAACCGAATAACGTGTACACGTGCTTCTCAATTTACGTCGAAAATGGAAGTGCAGAGCCATGAAGAACAATTCACAGATTTAAGCCCATTCTACAATAAGATATTAGTTTAGTCGTAAGCTGTATGTCATAAGAAATGGACCAATCACAGACAAATTACAGAAGAATA
>QVNV01013869.1:0-40101 GCA_014825455.1 Pseudomyrmex pallidus | reverse complement strand
AACGGTTTTGAGATAATAAATGCATGTTCCGATATTCTCTGTCGGATATGTGCGTACGGTTAGAAAAATTATATTTTATAACAATTTTAAATCTTCAACGAATATAGTAATACAAAGAAATAAGATCTTACCATGTTCTATTCAGTGATATTCAATGTATTAATATAAAATTCTTGCAAAATCAACTGCTGCGAATTTTTAGTACAACAAGATCGAAAACGTTTTGCCTGCGCGATGTTACTTCTTCGACAAATTCTGGATAACTGAGAGACGATCGGTTCTGTGGAACAATATCTACGTGCCACGAAGTAAACATCTGTGTTTGGGAAACGACCTTATTTATGTTCTCTTGAATGTACATATATGATGTAAGCAATATTGGTCCTGAGTATATAATTTTCACAGTTTAATATAGAAAAAGAATTATAATTTATAATAATAATATAATTATACAGAATGTTATATTTAATAATTAAATTATTTGTTTCGGTATGTACATTTGAAATGATGTAAGTAATGCACAAGATTTAGTTTGAAATATTTTAAATGTGCTATTGTTACTGATAGAAATTCAAAAAGAATTGTTTGCGGAAAAAATATGCGGAATTCGAAACTGCATTCGGAATTCATAATCTAGACTTTAGTCTTCCAAGTTCACACAAATGTACGCAGTGACGTCACGCTCGAGCTTTTGTATTTTTGAGTAGTTTTTCTTCGAGAACCACATTCTACGAGACTGTCGATCACCGGAAGTAACAGAACTTTGGTGGTCTTTTCTGACCGATCGCACGATTTTTGATTTCTCGAAATAATATCGAATATTATACTTTTTCGGACACGTGCGGCATTACTTTTAAGTATTTATAATTTCATCTTGATTGCAATTATAGTTTATTCAAAATTAACTGTGTGTGTGTGTGTGTGTATAGGTGTTAGCTTTAAAACCCGTGACTATCCCGTAATGATTGGTCCACATAAGGGGTTGCCACCCTATCTCTCGCCGCGTCGGCTAACGCGATGAGATTTTATCCGAATGCTATTCATGAGGCAGCAACCGGATAAAACGACAGACGTTTCTATTATCACGGATTCTTTTTTTTTTTTTTTTTTTTATCTAAGTTTCTTTATCGTCTTCTCTTCTGCGAAGAATGTTATTAAGATATCCGCTCTGATAAGTTCGAAGAAAGCCGATAAGGCAGGTTTCTTACTTCAGCAATTTTTTTTCTAGAGATTGAGTTGAGAACATGGCTAATAATTAACATTGAGTACTTTATTTTTATTGAGAAATTGGCACATAGTCGATACGCAGCTGCGTGAAAGAAACTTTTATGAGAAAGAATTGTACAAATAATAGTCGCGCATTTTAAATTTATGCGCCACAATTTTTCGAAAGCAATTTTAATATCCACAACTTCGAGAGAGAATTGCGCACGCACGCGAGAGTGTAATGTTTTGATCGTATCAACGGTGTTGACAATTTATTCGTTTTTCTCCCCCACGTTCGCCGCCATGTCGAATATAAGAGCGGTGTTGCGCCGCAAAGCTCTTTTGTAGATGTAAGAGCTTGTCCCGCGGAATTCATGCGACCGCATCGGCACGAGACACATCACAATATGGTGCGATCATACACCAACCCCGTAGCCGAATGTAATTAGTTTTCGGCCCCGCGGCTATGATACGCGCAAGAGAGGGATTGTCGTGTCGAACGCTCCAAGCAGTTCCACATATACTATGTATATATGTACACATGCAAGCGTTGCTTTTCGTGCTCGGGACAGGGGTGGGCGTCTGCACGCCTGAGGGATGAGTTTAGTTTGCCCGAGGCACCCTCGGCAAGTGCATCCATTGTCCGAGTGCAGATACCCGAAAATAAGCTTACCGTTCGCGATGTGATTTTCTTCCGAGATCTCCGTCGCGCACGGAAAAATGTTTTTTAAGTTTGTGTGAAATTGTGGAATAGTGAGAAAAAATGTTCAAACGTGCGACAGTGATTCCTTGTAGATAATAATGCGGTTAGTGCAGTTTTGACAAAAAAAATTAATTAATTAAATAGAATAAAAATGAGTAAGTGCGACAAGAGAGTAATGTGAAAAATGAAGTTAAAGAGAAGAAATAAGAAAACACACTCGTCAAATTGCACATCAGTTTGAAACGCGTCGACTCGCTCAAAAGGTTGTTTTTTATTGTGAATATTGTAAATATACAGAAAATTGATTGCGAGCGAAACGTCCAATCGATGTCGGGATTAAGGGAGAATTATTTGCGCGATGTCGAAGAGGAGGACCTTCCACGTGGACTGGGACTCTCCCAGCCACGAGACCGGCACGGTGAAGCGACGCCCGGCGTCGCTAAGTGCCACTTTCCCAACGAACAATTGCTTCGAGAACGTCGAGTATTACGAGCTTCGAGGTTGCGATGGTGGTTACGGTCTGACGCGTTTGATATCGGGATCAGGATACGGGGATAAAACCGCCGGGGAGGGTGGTGAAACGAAGGATAATGAAAAGTCGGAATATCCTCGATCGAATCGTCGAGGACCTTCGAAGACTTTTGAAATTGAAGAAAAACGTGGCAAAGGTTCGCGGCATTCCTTCGCGAACGATCACAAATATCGCGAGAGGAAGATCGGGGAAGCCGATAAGAGACTCGAAGACGTCGATTGTGTTCCTTCGCGAGATTTAACCGGCAAAAAACTAAAAGAGAAAAAAGATTTCGACCTGGATTTGCACCGCGAGCCGTGGAAATCCACCGCTTGTCGTCGAGTGACCAAGATCAATCGGTCCGCGTCCTTGAGGTCCTTCAGAAGTTTAATTCCCAGACCGACAAGATCTCGCCGTGCGCGCGGCGGTTTAGCGAGTTCGAGCTCGGAAAGCTCGGGATTCGGCTCGCCATTGTCGCCGTTATCGCCGCAGCAAGACACGTCGATCTGCAGGAACGATGCGAGGAACGACATCATCAAGACCAGCGATAGCAAGAGTTCCGGTCTGGGTTCGCCGGGATCGCCGGACTCGCCTATGTCGCCGGAAAGTCAGAGATACTCGGCTTTTCATCTTATTCAACTGCAACTGGAGAAGCTGCGAAAGTGCACTTGCGAGAAACGTCAGGCCGAGGTATGCATCTTTCGCAAATTCGCCATTTTTGTCAGAAAATTTTCGCAACGCGCTTTTCCGATCCGGTCGGAAAAGTTTTAAACCTTGTTTTGAGTTTTTTTTTTTAAATCGCTTTATTTTGTATCTTTGTGACAACAAGATCAAGTCAAATGAATTCTGACAGACGATCTTTCGGCTATCGCGTAGATATTGTTCCGTCGGTGATAGAATTTTTTTGGCTTCGCTACACGTTACCTCAAAAAAAAATTTCTAAGCTCGTGACACTTGTTCAATTAAATATTTAAGATCGATACGAGCCAATAAATATGCCGGATACGTGCAAATGTATTTGTTTTTTATATTTGTGTGTAAATTAACGCACACGGGAATTCGAATTAAATCACAAGCGTGTCTTGGTTTGCATTTCATAAATAAAATGTCCAATTTACTCTCCCAATGAAATTTAAAAACTCCACTGCGATAAAAACACTTTGGCCAGGAGTCGAACCCTGCATTCCGTGAATTCTGCAGCTACATCTGACAGTTCGTATCGTACTTTAAATTCTTGAATAAAAATCCAATATATAGAATTTTCTAGATTTCCTCAAGTAATCGAAATATTTTCAAAATTTACGTTTACCACAAACACGTAATTTTCTCGATTGTTTCGTTGAGTTTTCAAAACGTCTTGGGCAATTACATTTTTTCAAGCATTCCCATAGACGAAGTAGAGACACGTTGAAAGGACTATAAATCTTATGAGTCACGAATTGTGCGCGAGGGCGCCTTGCGCGAACGAATATTCCCCTTGGGTGCGCAAGCACGTGGTACGAAGGAATTACCGTTCACCCTCGGTTGCGTACAGAGGCATGCGCGCGTGGCGACCCGCGTGGCGCTCATTCATAAGGGCGGGAGAGGGCGCCGGCGCCTCCTCGACCGAACTCGTCGTAGGGTATCTCGCGCGTCTCGTGTTACGCTTGCCGTGTTGATTTTTCTTTCCGCAAACACACGTGGCTATATTACACTTGAATCGCCGATCTAATAAAGTTACATCGGGACAAATTCAATACAATTATGAAAATCGCGAGGAAGATTGTAATAGAATTAAAATGAAAAATGTTTTTTTTTTCTGTAATTTTTTTATGTACGAAATGTCAAGGTTGCATCTATCGGAAGTAATTTTAAAAACGCGTACACAAAGATCGTAGAATTATGTTGCAAAAATATCATTGAAGTGTTTTAATGTTTTGATTAATTTTATAATTTGACAAACACATTGATATGCAATACGTGACACGTTAATGCGAAAAACTAAATAACAAAAGAGATCTTGAGCTGAGATTTTCACAGAAAGAGACAGTTCGAGAGTCGTCAACTGAAGAAAACTTTGTTGCAGTGCTCTCCGCGTAAGAGCACTTCAAGTTTCTTTCTGTACCGTCTGATGGCGACACTTACTTTGAAGACGTGACAATTATACTATTGATAAAAAATTGTCGTTATCTCATGTGTATTGAATTAAATAAAACCGAAAAAGTTATTATTGCTATCACTGCAAAATGCCGCGAATCGAAGTGTTTGATCTCTCGAGCAATTTTGTGCGGCAATATTAAAAACGCTCGCATCAGGTCAATATTTAATGACGCTTTATTTATTTATTTTTTTTTTTGAGAACATCAAACAGAACCACAAATACATCGCGATGTACAAGCAGGGAATCGCTTTTTATATCAATTTTTTTTTCGAGCAAGAATTTGACCGCTTATTCCACGTGGATCGTCACCCCTCAACACGCGGCGCGCGAGATTCCCTCTTTTAGAGACTTTTCCCCTCTTTACAAACAGGTGAATTCGGTTTCTTTCAAGCCGCAGTCTCTCCGCGATTGTAATGAAAAACTCTCGCGAGGTCGAAATAAAGGGCGGGTACATGTGTGCAGAGATGTTTTTATATCCAGTACAGATGCTTTTATTTTCGAAATTCACCGGGTGAGCCGTCCACGTCTTGTTGTCCGCCAGATGAATCGTCTCTAATCGGAAAGGTCGCAATTATTTTCGGATTAGTCGCAAAATCCGATCATTACGTGTTAACAAGTGGTACGCGTCCGTGGAACAAGATCTCGTTAGGCTTCGTCTGGCGGATGCGAGACGAATCGTGATCCATTGATACAGGCGGATACTCCTAAATGTTTATGGAACGTGCGGCTGCACAAGTGATTATGCGTCGCAGCTGCACCTGCGGTTCTATAATATTTAAGAGATACGTTGCATGTACATTATATGTAATTATAATATTTAAATTAACCCTTTGTGGTCAATTTAAATGTTATTTTAATTTAAATCTACCCTTTGTGCCACACCTCAAAAATGACCTACGAGTCAGATCGGGTCTGTGAGACCCCCGCGACTTTAAGATCAAATATCTCCACAAAAAATCATATTTTGTAAATTTCTTTTTTTTTAATCAAAAGTTTGAACACAATTCTGAATCGATAAAAAAAAACAAACTGAAATTTTTAGTAGTTTTGAAGATAAAAGCGTTTTAAAGAAAGTAATTTTTTCTAGAAACGCCGATGCGCAATTTCTGAGTGGATCTGAGAGACCTACATGTGACTACGAAGGGATAATGTTATATAATATTAATAAATATTAATTATAATATTTATAACATTAAATATTAATTATAATTAAATTTGATTGAGGTGTTTCCTCCGGTTCCTTCTAGTAATGCCAAAATTATCACTTCCTTAGGGCTGTTGGAACCAGTGAGCAGGATGTTTTGCCATAAAAAATTAATTATAAAATGAATTAATATTAATATTAATTAATAAAATTAATTAATTATAATATTTAAATGTGAAATATACGGCAAGAGCGAAACCAATAACAGGATGTTATGCAAAAATTATTGAAAGTGCAGTTAAACGAAACGACTTTGATTCAAGTCATCTTCAGTTGACATGAAGCTTGTAATATTATTGAACAAAAGTGTGTTTGACACAATGTATTTCACAGTATATTAGCAAAAAGTGTGTGTGTGTGTGTGTTTTAAAAAGATGTCAAGTTAAAATTGTTAAATGCGTAAGAAGTGTTTATAATTTTAACTCGACGTCTTTTTGAAACACACACGGTGTACTGTGTCAAACAAACTTCCGTCACGGAATGATTGTTATCATTGTAAGTATTATGTCAACTGAAGATGTCTTGAAGTCGAAACGTTTTGTTTAACTGGAGTTCAGTAATTACTGCGTAACATCTTGCTATTGATTCTCGCCGTAGTTCGCATTTAATTTGAATTAACCGATCACCCTTCCATGTGTTATTGTATTTATAATAATTAAAAAACAAATTAAAGAACAAATTGTTTTTATTTTTTTTTTTTTTTTGTGTTTTTCTTTTTGTGGTGGTTTGAATATTATTTCAACATCTTTGACTAATGAATATTAGTTTTATTTTTATTGCGCGCTGATGTGCAACCTACGTTTTGCTTTTGTTTATTCACTTTAGTCCCCGTAGATCGAAACGTTTCTTTTGAAGTTGCTTTTTTTTTTTAATAAAACTACATTTTTATACACTAATGTCCTGTACATCAATTCGCCCTTTACCCCCCCGTTCTGAAATTTTCACGAGCTGTTTCGCTTACAAGCTTTTAAGCTCATGAAAGTTTACAACTAGCCGATATATAGTGAGATCAACAAAAGCCAATGTATTGTGATGTAACGCGCAAATATATTGTTAAACGTGTAAATTAATACACTTGGAAATTCGAATTGATTTCTGCTGCAATACTTTTTTGATTATCTGCTATTTAATTTATATCATGTGAAATTTTGTTTATTTATTTTTGTTGCATTATTTGTTTTTTACCTGCGCGAAATTTCACGAAAAAAGAAAAAGACAATTTAACGCAGAGTCTTAAATAACATCAGTTCAATTTTTTTACGCGATCCCCAATACGTGTACTCGGGGGATATCACTTTCATGCGGAAAAATGATTCGTAATAATCTCGAAGCCGGTGACATGGCAATAACGCTTTCCGTGACGTGTATATATAACCCCCTTTGCGATGCGATTCAATAAATGTGGTTCTTCTTCCACATCGAGTTCGATCATTCGAAATTTTTTAATTAGTTTCTCTTTTAAATTTCGTTTTACAAAAATTAAAAAAACGAATGTTTCAAAATATTTAACACAATTTCATATTTTTAATAAATTTTATTGTTGAAAAACAAAAATTAATTAGCTGAGATTTTAATTTTGTTATGCGACATGTAATCAGAGAAAAAAAATTGTATAAAAACTACCCTCAATGTTTTTGTTTACGTTTTTGTTTGTTTTCATAAAAATCACAGAAAGTCGTTAATATTTTAAATTAAAATATTAACTTTATTTTATTTGTAAACATTGCGGAAGATAAATTACCGTCGTAACGGTGTGTTAACAGCGCCAATAAATGTAAATGAGAACCTCTGGTTTCAAAGGACCTAAGCTCGCGCTCGCGCGCGCATATACGCGGGGACGCATTATTATATTGAATTCCGTGGAAACGCGGAAAAGTAAGTCGACGAGAAGACCGGAAAGCGAATTGAAAGCGAGGAGTCGCGGCAGCGACTAGCTAAGCCCAGCGGTGCGGCTTTATTAATTATTGCAGCGACCCTTTGGCCGCCGTCGCCCCCGTTCCCCCGTGCCACCCGTTCACTCGTGTGTGTTTGCTTACGCACGCGGTTTCATATCGATTCGAACTCGTTTCGTTAATAAAGAGACATTATCCGCTCGAGGGGGCTTACGCGATATTAAGAGCTTTCGCTGGTGTTTTCGATGCGTGTCGGTGATTTTTTTTTTTTTTTTATACCGTCAACTTTTTGTGTTAAAAATGTTTGCTGTGCATTCTTTGGACGAATTAGACTTCTATTGTGGTAAACATTAAATTAAATATCGCAGTAAAAATCGTTCGAGTAATCTTTTGTTAAGTAAGAAAATTTATCGACGAGTGTCTTTCGGTTCGCATCTGTAAAAAAAAAGTATCTAATCAGAGCTAGCGTGTGCCAACGTGTGCAAAAATCTTTTTTTAAGGGGATCGAAATATCAAGCTGTCGGTGTGTGTCGAGCGGGATCAAATTAAAAGCTCATACAGAAACCCTCTTGGTGCTGAGTGACGTGTGCGTGTCTGCGTTATGACGGATTCCTTCCTCTTCTCTCTCTCTCTCTCAATCGTCGGCACGCATACCCCTTTCCCAGTGTTGCCTCAAGGGTTGTTCTTTGGGGTGATTGTAAGTCAGTGGGTTTCGGAAGGCGAGCTCGGAATTATTTCCGCCACGAAATTTCGCAGCTGATCTTTGCTTTGGGGATTAATGTCAAAATGAGAAACTCTCTTCGAGGAATGAATTGCAGATAAATGCGTGTGTGCGGTGAGGCAAAAACCGAAAGTCTGTATTTTTGTATAAAAATCAGTTACGCGCAATGTTATTGTTGCACGTTTGGAAAATAGTTTTGTTAACATGTGTTTATATTATTATTATTATTATTAAATTTATTTTATATTTATATTATTGTTATTATTATATATGTGCTATAAAACTATTCGGCACAAATATGGTTTGCGCAGTATTGTTTGAATTTTTCTTCTAAACTTTTTTGCGCATCAGGATTACGTTAATTAACTTTGCCTCCCCTTCTTCCACTAGGTGTTACTCGAACGGCGAAAAGTCATTAGTTAACATGCATTCGAAATCTTCCGCGTCGAAAGCACTTGCTATAAATATGTAGATTTATCCTGGAGAGGTTTGGTGCGCAGGAGACTGTCGGCAAGAGGTGATGGGGGAGGGTGACATTGTGTCGGCACTCGTCATGGTATATCGAGTGAGAGAGGAATGCTTTTTCGAAAGAGGGTGTAGAGTCTACCTTTTCCTTCATCACACGGTAGCGCTTTTATAATATTCACCCCGCGTGTACACACACGTCGGAATGGTAATTTTTGCTCCTGCTATTCACCCCCTCTCCTTGCGCTGTCTGTGTGTACCAGCGTCGGAAAAAAGAAAAATACTTTTGCAGCGCTCGAGATATCGCGCGCGGTGAAAAAGAACCGCGTGTACCTTCTTATCGCTCGCGGATGTTGTCGTCGACGGTCGTCTTTTGTCGTTGCGTGCTCGATTCTCTCGACCCTTCGAAACCTACGCTACGCAGTGAGATATGTATCGCCGGGGGAAAATGGATTTTGCCGTTGCAATAATTTCTCGAGTGTCGATATACATTTTTCCGAGCCAAATAATACAAATAGAGAAATAAAATCATAGAGTCGAGAAAAATTCTTTTTATCGGAATAAATTTAAGGTTTCTTTTGTATATCGCATTTTTTAGTATTGTCGCAATCACAATTTTAAAGATTTATTCTCAAGTAGAGACATGAAACTTCAGTTTGCGCGAAATATATTTTTCACATCTTTTACTACGTTATTTTGTAATCTGCTACGCGGGACGATTGATAAGTATCCGAAACAACGCGCACAGAACACCTAGTGTTTGTGTAACAGCTCGCTCGTGGTCACTCACGGCATCGATTACTTAAGTGTTGCTCGAAAATTTCGATTTCCACCGAGTCATTTTTTTCAGTTTCAAAAATAAAATTGAAAATCGCACAGGACCGTATCTGGCGGATGAGGCAGCAGTTTGAAGTCCAACTCGTAAATTTTGTCGAAATGAGCTCTCTGGTCAAAAATCACTAAGAGTCTGCTTTGGCGAGCTGTCAAAACTATATGTGACAAGCCAACGTTTGACATTTGTCCTTTTAAAGGATAAAAAATTGGTCAACAGCAATGTGTCGCTATATCTGCGTCGTTTCGGATACTCATCAATCAACGTCTCGTAAGTCTTTTTAAATCTTTCGACGATCTTTTCTTCTCAAAAATATTGAGCACAAGGAAAGAAACTTGTTTCCTTTACATATTAAAACAGAAAAAAAAAAAAAATAAAATAGACACTTTAACGTGTTAAAAGTAGAAATTTATAAAACGGTTGTTGCTGTCAAATGCGAAACTACTTGACAATGAACTTGAAAGCCTTGTGGCAGGGAATATTCTCGGTTCACCCGGTATAAACGCCACATGCGCGCGCGCACTCTTATCGTCACGACGCGACGGCTCGCGTCGTCCTGCAGCGGATCCACACCGTCAGTCCTGCCGAGGATCCTTGCAAGGGTGCTCGCGTATGCACCCTTTCATACCGGTCCGCGACCGCGCTCCTCGCGTATGCACCCTTTCGTATCGGTTCGTGATTGGTCAGTGAACGCACTGCGGTCAACTATTGCGCAATGTGAAATTTTTTTTTCGTGTAAACGTTATAAAACAAAAAAATCAGGCGTGTGAAACAAGTTTGTCAAGAAATATGATTTTTATTTGTCGAATTGTTGCAACGCGGTATTTTTTTGATAACATGTTTTTTTAATAATAATTTACAATATTTATATTTTTTAATGCTGTCTTTGCGCGTTTTTTGCGATTAAATTAGTGTGAAACGAAAGATACTAATAATTGTTTATTTAAACATAAGCTATATATGTAACATTTATGTTGGGGATAAAAAAATTTTCATTGATGACGAGAGTTACAAAAATTGTTTGTCAGTTAAGTGGGTCTTCCTTAAAAAAATTCGTTTGAACGCAATCGCAGAAAAATGTCGACTGATTTGATCGGAAAAACCGATGATGAATATCTCTTGTTGGATGCTTGAGAATTCGCTCGAGCGACGATTTCGTAAAGCGTTTCGAAAGATGAGAGAAGAACAATGTCGGGTCTTAAGGTGCCCGCGGTTTATTCGCGCGCTGGCAACGGAGCCAAGCCGAAGAGCAAGATCTGTCGACTGACACCCTCGCGGTCGCTGATACCCTCGCTGGTCGGCAACGTTCCTCCGAGAAAGTCCGCCGTCGAGACGACGAGTGTCGTCGTCGAATCTTCGTCGTCGTCGTCCACGTCGCCGCGAAGAATTTCCAACGAGCGAAAATCGCCCAGACGACACTCGGAGGAACGTCATCAAGGACAGACGCATCACAACAGCCCCAAACGTTCGCCCAAGAGATTTCCGCTTTCGTCCTTGGATGACGATTCGTTTCGAGACGAGATGGGACTGGGACTCAGATTGTCGACCACGTCGTCGACTTGCGTCGACGAAGGACCCGCCATGTCCTTCGTCGAGTTCGAAACGTTATACAACTTGGAAAAAGAAATGCTGATGCAGTCGAGATGCAACCAGGATCTGGACGACAATTGCGTGACAACGTGGTTCACCAGCAGCAGAAAGGGTGTTTACACGGATCTTCCGAATCCTCTGACGTGCCATCAGCAAATTGGCGGTGCGTCCGCATCGCCTGTCCCCAGCTCGCAGGCGCCAACCGAGGGATTTAGCTTCGCGCCCGGATGGTCCTTGAACGCCGATCACTTTTATCAGTGGCAGCATCGCGGAAAAAGCACGCAAGAGGTAGTTGAGTTGTTTTTTACCAACCTCGAGTTCTCTTAAAGTAAAAATAATATCGGCCCTCCCTTGCGGATCAAATGAGCGACGAATAACGAACTGTCGCTGCGGAAGTTTCGTTCGATTATTATTATTATTTAATCACGATTATTAAATTGCCCAAAATATTTAACAAAAGTTAATCAAAATTATTACGCTTTCGCGCAAATAAACAAAGAAATTGAATTTAATGCAAATCGGACAGGCGTAAAATCGAAATGGTTGATAAAAGTACTATCGAAGTTACGATTTGATTTAATAATTTCGTATAATTGTTAAATTACACGAAATATATCAAACAAAATATAGCATATTGCACAGAGAGAAAATTCCACATTGAATCAAATTGAGCGGAATGTAACATGCAATTTGTTCGCACATGAGGCGGTTTCGTCAAACGAAACGACAGCAACGCATCGCATCGAGGTGGTGAATTATTCCTCATCTAGGAAATTCTCTGGGAAAATTCGGGATATATCCCGAATATGCGCCGCGCGCGGGTCTCGAAATACAAACTGTCAGCGGCACGTATATATCCTCTCTCTCTCTCTCTCTATTGCGCACATACGATCGCCGCGCGTTCTCGAATTAATCGAAAAACGGAAGCAATTTCGCGAGCGGATCCGTGGCGAATCGTTGCGCGTTTAACGCGCGGCCGTTTTTCGTCCTTCTCCGTCCTTTCCGGGACAACAGACTCTTCTTTCCTTCACCCAGAGGCTCCGTTACTATCCCCTACACCCCCGCCCCCCTCCCTCTTCCTCGTCTCTTTCTCTTCCGTCAACGATCTCGTCATTCCCCGAGGCGAGCCGATTTTCCCGCACCCTCTCGTCGAGCTAATTTCGGAAACCGAGCCGCAAATTTGCGGCGCTACGCGCATATATCGAGTTTTGCCTCCATTTGGCCGCGGGCGACTCGCGCGGATTTCGGTGCGCGGTCAGAGACATCGTGAGAGAACAAAAATGTATTCGCGAAACGCAATCGTCATAACACGATAATGTGATGAGTTTGATATTGTGCGCACGATGGTAACGATGGTGGATTGCGCGGTATATAAACAGAGAACGCGGAAGAAATAAGTTCCTGAAAGAAATCGACAAGTAAAATTGCTTGCAGAACGAGGGAAGAGAGAGAAAGTGCACGGAAGAAAAAGTTTTGCCGTACGCACGGCCGAGCAAGAAGAATTCGTTGAATCTATTCATCAATTTTTGTTTCGCCAACGAAACATTTTGTCGGCGGAACAAATATCTCAATATAGACTTGGCAAAGTTTTCTTGCTGGCTAATATAGTAACTAATTTCTTGCTACATATTAAGATCGAGCCAATGTGTGCCGGATGTACGTGCAATTATATTTTTATTTATTTACTTCCCTTGAACGTAAATTAATTTACATGGAAACTCGAGTTAAATTTAATAAATATATATATATATATATATATATATATATATGAGATGCAAACTAAACTTAATTTATTTAAAAATAAACTTTATCTATTTATCTAAAAATAAACTTTATCTTCATCTTTATACGTGCAATTATATTTATTTATTTATTTACTTTCTTTAGATGCAAATTAATTCACATGGAAATTCGAATTAAATTAAATTTCAAAAATTCGCACATATGTGAAATACAAACCAAACTTAATTTATTTATAAATTAACTTTATCTATATGTGCAATTATATTTCTTTATTTATTTACTTCCCTTAGACGCAAATTAATTCACATGGAAATTCGAATTAAATTTAATTCAAAAATTCGCATATATATATATATATATATGTATATATATATATATATATACATATATATATACATATATATATGTATATATATATATATATATATATGAGATGCAAACCAAACTTAATTTATTTAAAAAGAAACTTTATCTATATCCTAATTACAAAATAAGAATACAATAAAAATTAAAAATTCTCATTGGCCACATTTATATTAAGCATCCTCTATGTGAGATTTGAATGAAATTTAATTCGAATTCCCATGTGTGTTAATTCAAGGAATATAAATACATCCGGCAATACATTGGCTCGTATCGAGTTTTATACTTGGTTGTAAATTTTTTTCACGAGCTTTGAATTTTTTTGCTACTCTATCGAATCGATTTTCGTGAGCTTTTCCGAAAACACAACTTCCCTTTTTTTTTTTTTTTTTTTTTTTTTTGTACGGCAATCTGCTTTCTCTCTTTCGACGAAAAAAAAAACATTTTATCGCACACGCGTCGACATGCGTAGGATATCATCCGCTACATCTAAAGATCCGATAATCCTTAAAGAACGTCACCTGTATCGCTTCGAGAAGGTAACACAAGATCAAGATGGTTCGTGAAAAATTGAACACTCTCTCGTCCTTCCGCTCCGTATTGTACAACATCCGCACGCATGTGCGGCGCACTGCGTTTTACTCTCGCAAAGGACTCTCGAGAAAGATCCTTTCTCTCTTGCGAACACACCAAGAGGGTTGATCCTCACGGGGAAAGGCTATCAAATATGCTGCCCGGGGGTGTGAAGGCACTTTGATCAACCTTCCAAGGAGGCCGGCGCCGCTCTTCCGCGTATGTTTACTTTAAGGGATGCCATCGGCTGCTACCAGCATCCAACGGTGCGCAAGGTGCACCGTCTTCCTTCTCCCGTTTCCTTGCGCGCGTGGATATCGCTGATGGAGGAAGATTAGCCCTCGGCGAGGTGAAAACAAGACGGTTTATTAGACCCCGGGATCAAAGCGTTGACTTCGCTCATTAAATTTACACAACGAGCAACATTAATCTTTAATTGGAAGATGTTTTGTTTTTTCAGGACTTCTTTTTTAACAAGAGACAATATGATAAAAATGATCGCGCGGGGGTAATAGGGTATTTATAAATCTTGCGAGAGCACATCGCGGTTACGCAACGGAAATCCGTAAATGTCACGGCGATCGATTCCCGCCATTACGGTTCGCGTCTCTTCTCCGCATTTTGTTCTTTTGTAATATTTGCCTTTAGGGAAGCACCAGCATCTTTCCGCAGGAAGTGGAGTGACTCGGAGGGTGGGGAGGGGGGAGTGGGTTTCTCTCCCTTTCTCATCGCGAGAGAATCGGATTGGCTTCCATTTCTTTGGCCAAAGCAAACGTATCCACGTCATGTATTTGCGTCTTATTGGCTCATTCATTCGCGCGGAAACGAGCGATCTAATTTCGCGTCTTATCCGGGGAGGATATCGCGTCGCGTCTGTTTTCCCGAATGTAATTTACACCCTAGTCTATCGGAAACAATTCCGATATATACTGGAAATGCATCGAGTATTGGTTTTTTTTTTTTTTTTTTTTTTTTTACGGCAATTGAACTTCTGCTTTCTCTCTTTTGACCAGAAAAAAAAAAACATTTTATTTTCAGCGTCATCGTCGCACGCGCGTGTCAATAAGTTTTGAAGCATTTTATTTATCATTTTTCGATATTTGTATCGCGATATTTGCGAACCAACGGATCGCGCGGATTGCGTAGGGGATGTCCGTCCTCATTCGCGTGTAATCAGTTTGCATCGCCCGCGTAAATACAGCAACGCGTTTTACGAGAAGCGTTTTTGCAACGCGATCGGTCAAATAACGCGTCATCGAGAGATACTGTTTTCTTTTTTTTTTTTTTAGCACGAAAATTTTTTGTCAAACTTTTATTTCAAAGCACGCGTTCAATTTTGATTTGATTTAATTTCACAAAGTTTTTTGACAAAAGTTATTTTTAATTTCTGTTGTCATTTAATTGTGTTGTTACTTTACAACATTTGATCTTCTTTTATTGAGTCGCTTTGCATCAGGTTTCTCATGGAATGTCATGAAATTAATAGAGAAAGGAAAACTGGGGGAATGGCGGCGCGAAAGGGAGCCGCGCGAAAAAGGGCGCGCGCGCACACACACCCTGACGAGAGAGAGCAATTTTCAGGGGACTGCAAATTGGCAATCGGACGATAAATGATTTAGGTCGTACTCTCGCACGCGCGTGTACATATATTCGATACACGCGTGTATATACGTCCGCGACATCGGGTATGTAGGAACGAACCTACCCCAAGGCGAAGCGCATATCTCCGCCTATCCGAGTCATCTTACCGGGAAAATGGATCTCTAATCGAATCGCGGAATGAGTCACGAACACTCGTATACGTTCGTGAAACAAACTGACGAGTCTGTGACCCAGAAGTTCGCGGAATATCTCCCGAATAAGAAGAACGGGAAGAAAAACAATTTCAAATGTAATTTGCGGGAGTATATAAGCGAGCAAATAACGAAATGGCGAGACTGAGACGAGGCATTTTGCGAGCAATTTTTCTCGTTTTATTTTTATCAAATCTGTAATTTTTATAATACGCTCCGTAGACACGTGCCGTACACCGAGAAAATAAATTTGTGATACGAGAACTAAAATCTGTGTAATTTAAATCCACTCGGTTGATTCGACAATTTTTTAGTTGCATTAAAAAAATATATAATTTATTTATATCAATCAAAATTTTTTCAATCAAGATTTTGCGTCATTGAAGTTTGATTGAATTAAATAAAACACATTTTTGCGTTTTTCAACAAATTTTTTTTCTCAGTGCACACGTTAATGAAATTGTGTTATTATTAACTGTTATAAAACAAAGAAAGAGATAGAAGTCATATATTCATTTATTATTCATATATACGCGATGTATTTTATTGACGTACACGTTTCGTCAATAAAATGAAAACTCTTCTTCGATGAAAAACCCGGGGATATATATTCGATAAACGTGATACAAGAACAACGCGTGTTCAAATTGCGTGTTCAACTCGCTTTTCCGCGCGCACGTTTTTTCCAGCGCATCTCTCTTTTACGCATAACGAAACAAATATTTCTCTTTTTATCTCCCGGGTGTCACATCCTACGAACACATGAATACTCGTATAATCCGGTCTCGCGGCAGGATGCAAGCAGAATTCTGAAAAAATAATCCGGGCACACGCCCGGACACGACAGTGGCGTTAAATAAATACGCCGATAACACATCCGGATTACGAACTAAAAAAAACGAATTTCGTGGTCGTGCGTATATCGAATTTCCGCTTTGCGCGGATTTTTCGCTATTTTTCCTTTTTTTGTTTTTGTTTTTCTTTTTGCAACGCTACACTCCGCGTATACTCACCTTCCATTAACGTCTGGATCATCCCCTTGCGCTGCTCGTCAAAAGAACGATCAAATTTCTCGCGCCTTTGGTGCGCGCGCGTACACGTCTAAAAGCCGAACGAAAAACCGAATTGTAATTCAAACTCGGTTTTCCTTTTTTCCTTTTTATTTTGTTACTTATTTGAAATATCAGATTGTATTTATAATATCTTTGATAATATTTACTATTTTTTTTTTTATTATAAACTCTCGGAACTTAAAAAAAAACGAGAGCCGCAAATGATGTTGGTATAATCGAAAATTGATATTCACTCGAAAGTTTAAAAAAATGTCGGCGACGTAAACGCGTCGTTTATTATTTAAAAACACAGTCGCAGCGACTTTAACCGTGAAAAAAAAAAGAAACATTTAGAATGGAAAAAAAAAACAAAAATATTTATCTTTCACGTGTTTGTGATCGGCAAAGGTTTTTCGGTCAGGCGAGAAGAAAGACAAGGTTTTGTGACACGAATCGCAAAATCAATATTTCCCTTACTTGCGCGCGCTCGGATCCCTTTTAGAGTATCTATTTCACAGTGCGTCCACATCAAATACCACGGCGGAAATGCCACATCATACGAACCGTATCAACGCGTTATTTCGCGCGACTACAGACGTGTCGGATATAATACCTACGTGTACGTGTCGCAGAAATGCGCGACCAGCAATCACGTCGAGACCGCAATTAAGTGACCGTGTCGATGACAGATTTTACTTTAGAGTTTCTTTTATAGTTGCCTAATGTTTTTAAGAGCTCGTACGCGGACAATCGCTCGCGAACCAATATCGTGACATTGAATGTGTTTTTTACACAGCAGCGATAAATTGAATTTAAGAGACACGGAATTTATTTTGTTCAATACGGGAATGCGGGAGATTCCGGTTTAACTCCTGGCGCTAAAATGTTCGCAATGGATTTTTTATTCTCGACGGGAAGAAAGGGTTGAAATTGAATATATGAGATGCAAACCAAATATTCTAGATTTCTCGTCTAGAATTTTTGAATTGAACCTAGTTCGAATTATTACGTATATTAATGTACACGAAATTATTTAAATAAATAAAAAATATATTTCGCGAATATCTACAGCGCATTGACTCACATTGACCGATTAACTCTTTGCTGATTTGATACTTTTTAATAATTTTAAAAAGTACTTACAGTTTTTAAAATTAATATTATATAGTTTTTTATAAAATAATATTTTCAGATACAGATACAGACATGCTTATATAAGTAATATTTAACCCTTCGCGAAGGTCTCCCAGACCCACTAAAAAATTGCGTATCGGCGTCTCTAAAAATTAGGTTTTTTTTTTAAACGCTTACATCTTCAAAAATACTAGAAATTTCTTTCAATTTTTTTATCGACGCAGAATTGTCATTAAACTTTCGATTCAACAGAACAAAATCGAAGATATATTGATTTTTCGCGGAGACATTGGCGATTTTAAAGTCGCGTGGGTCTCACAGACCCAGTCTGTCCCGACTAGTCGTCATTTTTTCGATTCGTCCACGAAAGGTCAATTATACAAGTGATATTTAAAAATACACAAACTTCCAAATTAAGTAAACAACAAATAAGCCAAATAAGAATATAAGTTGCTCTCGAAATGACTTTTTTTCACGTACGGAGAAAGAGCAGATAAATGTGTAACAAAAAGTACGCGTTGCTGAGACAAACGGAAATCCTCCTCGTCTTCCGGCTTTTTGGAGCGAGGGGACACTCCGACGAAGGAGGATCGCCGTTGCCGAATCAGAAGCGCGACCCTAAGCAAACGTCGGAGCTCGTTAGAGCGTTTCGGAAAGAGAGAGAGATCGAGTTGGCGCGCTTATATACGTGAGTCGAAAGAATTATAGCAATTTGGACGTGACAGGGTCTGAATTCATGATGCGCGTTCTGCGAACACCGACACGCGTCCGCCGTACAGATTTCGTTCGAAGAGAGAGCGAGGAAACATTCCAATTATAAAAAAAAAAAAAATATGTGCTTCGAAACCTTTGCTCGCTCAATCAAGACGTGCGTTACGCGTAACGGCGTGGAAAATACTAACACGCATGTTGTCCGCGCGTTGTCAGGCGAAGTGCGTGTCGAAAGGTGCGTAACTGCCCTTAAAGGAAAGAGAGAAACGATTATAATCTCTCTCCTTCGCGCGCGCGGAACGCGAAAGTCTCACCGGCGAAAGTGTGCGTTGCGCACGTGTGTGGATGTCTACAGCCTACGGGCCTGTACAACGCGTAGTCGGGGATACACCCGGTCGTGTGTCCCAACCTCCTCTCTCGTGTGGGCTAGTTAGCGTATGCGAGAGATGCCCACACGAGGCGGACGCACAATGGCAGGGTTGGGCCCCCGACGGTTGCATCGCGACCGGCGGCGCGCAGGTAAATTTAGCTCGTTTTCTCTGGCTAGCGCGCGTGCACGTGCACGCGCGCCGTAATGGCGCGTAGGTGTAGCGCGCGCGCTCATTCATAAAACATAACCCACGTGGCGCCGGCGGCGGACGCGGAGCTGTACGGAAAAAATGAGTTGTGCGACGAACGTCCTCCCGAAGTGTAGAAGCCTCCCGAAGGAGAGAAGCGACGAGAGGAAGGAGAAAGAAAAACAAAGCTAACACACACACACACACGCGCGCGCACGGCGACCAAACGAGACGAGGGAGAAAGAAAGAGAGAGAAGATATGTGTGAAATTTTTGGCACTTTTGTTACACGGAGATTGTCGGAGCTGATTATTCCATCAGGAGGACTTTAACGACTTTTTTATACAGTTCGTACGTACATTACGAATTACTGTGACGATGCGTTTGACGCGTCTATTGCGCTTTATTGTCACGTTTTCTCTCACGCGAGCGTCGTTGCACACGGGGGCGATTAATAAGTGTCCGAAACGACGCGCGTAGATCGCGGGAGTATGCTGTTGCCAAATTTTATTCTTCCGAAAAAAAAGCGTCAAATATCGACTCGTTATCGCACGGTTCGCGCGACAGCTCACCAAACTATGGCCTCGATGACTTGTTGCTCGAAAATTTTCACCGAGTCATTTTTTTCGGGTTCGGGGAATAAAATCGCGCGGGGGACCATACATATATCTGGCGAATATTCGAGGCCCAACTCGTAAATTTTTGCCATTGCTGCAACGAAGTGCGAGCCGGCGTTGTCAAAAATCACCGGAGAGCGTTCCACTGACAAGCTGTCGCGCAAATACCTGCTGTGTGCGACAATGAGTCGACGTTTGTTTTTTCGAAATATAAAAAACTTGTCAAGAACAAGTCAATGCGCTACGCGTTGTTTCGGATACTTATCAATCGCCTCGTGTACATACTTCGCTTTTTATATTTCGGCGCGTCATCTTGTCTCCTCGTGAATGGGCAATTTAAACGTGTGTTTTTTTACTTGAATCTCGACTTTGGGCGGGCAAGATGAAAAGAACGCTAATCAGATCTCTTATTAGTGCGCTCGGAAAAGTAACGGCGCGGACTTCGTAAAAATAACTTCGTTCTCGCGGGAGTTATCGGTAGTCATGACGACATGAACGCGGGGGTTTCCCCGAGAGAGAGTGTGAGAACACGGGACACGCTTGTTGCAGGACGCGTACCCTCTTGAGGAAAGAGGGTTCGCGCGCGTCCTCCTTCTGGCTCTTGGTGAGAGACGGGGCGGACTGTAACTCGGTTATAGCGGTTCTCAACCGTCTTGCGCGAAACTTCTATATTTCACCCCCCGAACACACACGCACGCACAAATACTTGCGCGTGCGCCAAATTACAGACTTCTCACGTCTTGTAAAACAACAATAACATTAATGCTCGCAACTAATCGTATGTTTAACAATGTTTTTTTCGGAAAAAAACGCAGAATTAATGGAGTCACATTTCACTCAATCGGGGAAAGTGGCTGCAAAAGATTTTCGCTGCGCAATTAAGTGCACAGTCACCGTGCATCTCTCCTGGAAAGCAAAAGAGGGTGGAAAACGCAGGAAAAAAAAGAGGGTGTCGTGCGGCACACGACTCGTTTATAACGAGCGACGCGAATGAGGGAATTGCGTCCGGGCAATGACCGGCGAAAAAGCAAAGGGATACCGGCATTAGCGCATCTCTCGCTCGCATACATTACGCCGTTCTCTGCTCGTGCATCGTGCGCGGTACCCTAACTAATTCGTTGATTAACTTTTAAACGCAAATGTTTTTTATTTCTTAGAAATCTTTATTGTGCAAATATTCTTTCGTTACACCTGTGTAGCGTTGCCTGTGTGCATTATTATCGTCTACAAGAGTTTAAGGATGTAAAAGTTATTTTACGACAAGTGAGTGTAATGAGGGTGACTTTTAAAAAATAGATGTTAAATGTGTTCAAGTTATTATTTTAAAATTAATTTAAATGGTTATTTTAAAAGTTATTATTTTAAAATTAATTTAAACAATAATAATTAATTATTATTATTTTAAAATTAAAGATATAATATACACATAAAAATAAAACGTTTTAATCTCTCACAAGAGATTCACTTCTTCAGTCGCAAAATAATAATATAATAAAGAATTTAAGACACTGTCGTGATAAAAATAAGATGACAAAATTAACATAAACCGAAACACGGGCTTGACGTGAGAAAGATGAGGAAGAGATATTTTATATTTTTACTTATGTTATTGTTATCTTACTTTGCGACATTGAAAAAGGCTCTTGTGTAAGAGATCAAAGCGTTTCGCTTTTATCTGCGACTACTGTATCGTTAATTTTTCTTAACCCTCTATTGCATTCCGTTCTCGATTGGAAACTTAATTAAAACTACTAAAAATACTAAAAATACTAAAACAAAAAAAAAACAATTCATGCAATAGAGAGTCCATTAAAACTACTAAATATACTAAAAATACTAAAAAACTAAACAAAAACAAAAACAAAAAAATTCATGCAATAGAGAGTTAAATACGATTTTATTTTTTAATCTATTTTTGTTCAAAAGTGATTTTTATTACACTATTGTTTCGCTTTTATGTGTGTACTGTATCGTTAATTTTGCTTAAATACGATTTTATTTTTTAATCAATTTTTGTTCGGAAGTGATTTTCGTTACACTTATTTGTTGTTTTACTGTACAAGCGTATTTTGTAGTCTTCTCTTTCTAAGTATTTTGCAATTTCTATCAATTACTATTACCAAAAATTAAAAATTTTACTGAATGAAAATTATGTACACACACACATACATACACACACACACACACACACACACACACACACACACACACACAATCCTGAATTGTAGCAGGTTAATTATGATTTAGTATTGCGATTTTAGCAGCTTTCACAAGGATATGTTGCATTCCTTTCTCCATTTTTCTGTCTCATTCTGTCCCTCTCTCTCCCTCGGAAGAGACTCTATTAAATTAAGAGGATTATTCTGACTGGCTTGTTGGATTACGCGCTCAAAATGATTTCCCATTCGATCTCGATTTTCTCTCTTCCTTCGCCCCCCCCCTCCCCCCCTCCGTCGTTGTAGTCGTCGTTTCGAAGCCTGGCGTGTTTCGATATCGTTTGGCTAAGGCAAACCTAATTCCATCGGGCCGATCCCGTAGGTTGGGCATGGCCCATCGAGAGAGACGAGAGCGTTTTGTATCTCGCGCGCTGTAGGTAATCGCACGACAAAAAGACTCGGACCCTTTCTCTCGCCTCTCTCATACTCTTCACATATACGGACGTGTGTTCCCGCTCGCAAAATTCGTCATGACAACGAAAAATCGTCTGTCATTTTTCTTCCGCTCGGGAAAAACTAGAAGATTTTTGACATTTATCTCTCGTCTCTTCCTTTTCGTCATTTCCTTTCCCCGATTACCGCGCATCATCTTTCCGGTTGCATTATTGTGCGGAAAACAAAAAATAGAAAAAGCAGGATTACGCAACCAACGAGCCGTCAGACAGCCATTGGACGTTAGCGAATTAATTATTGTCCTTTAACGGTTTCGTTTCCGGCTCCTGAACTCTCTCTCTTCCTCTCTTCCTCTCTCTCTTTCTCTCTCTCGGTGTTGCCGAGAGGGATCCGCCGCAATATTCAATTTCATGCACCCTTTTTGCGTCGCCGCCGCCGTTCTCCCCCGCGTCAAAGGACAATTATTGTTCTTTGACTGTCCCCTCTCTTTTGCTCTCTCTTTCTTTCTCTCGAATTTCGGAATGCGAAATCGTCGCGTCGGAAAAATGACCGTTAAGCTGTCAGGAATTAATTGTCGAAGTTTTGACGGGAATGGATTGCTTTCAATTCGCGAATTACGTTTCTAAGAGACTTTCGTTCCTTCGCGCGGACACGAAACAGGAAAATTACATTTGCGCGCGTATTTTTATTTCAGAGGGTGTGCAATCGCGATATTGTGCGATAATGAAACACACCCCTGTGTGAAAGCTTTAGTCCAATGGTAATTAGTAGAATTACTTCTCAATGTAATCGTAACGTTTCGATCATTTTATTTCGATCGTCTTCAGTCTGTACAAATAATCCAAATATACATGTATTTCCGTCCATATTCTTTACAAAAATATTAATAAACATATTCTGTAACTAAAAATTAAAAGTGATCCTCTATTGCATTCCGTTCCCGATTGGGAACTTAATTAAAACTACTAAAAATACTAAAACAAAAAACAAAACAAAAAAACAAATTCATACAATAGAGAGTTAACTCTATTGCATTTCGATTGAGAACTTAATTAAAACTACTAAAAATACTAAAAAAACAAAAAATACAATAAACAATTCATGCAATAGAGGATCCATTAAAACTATTAAATATACTCAAAATACTAAGAAAAACAAAAAACAAAAAAACAAAATTCAATGCAATAGAGGGTCACCTTTGCACACCTTACGTGTCAACAGTTGGAGAGAGTCGAAACAACAAGAAAAATTTAATTCCACTGCCATCGACGAACTGGACTTTTCAGGTCAATTGCGGATTTTTTCTTGAAGCTTATTTTTTGATTAAATCTAACAATTGATAAAAAAAAACTTAAAGTTTACATATCGCACATATAATATAATTTCTTTTTTGAAAAAGAGGAGTAAGTTGGGTATTTCACATACGTGAGATGCAAACCGAACATCTTACGTGAATCTTAGAATTAAATTAAACTCGAATTTCCACGTGTATTAATTTACACGTTTAAGAGAAGTAAATAAATAAATAAATATAATATATACGTATATAATTGCACGTACATCCGACGTATTAGCTTGTATCGATTTTAATTCCATTCCGCATAATAACGAGTCAGACTCGTGGTGGGCCAAGCATCGATTGGCCAAATATGAAAAAAAAACAAAAGAATGTCATTTTGGCTCGTTTTGAAAAAAACTTTATTTTTTCACTTTAGCCGGCGTTTTGCCAAATTAATTTGTACAAAAAAGGGTTAGTACGTAGCAATGCGCACAATTCTACAATATACTTTGGGAACGTTCAGAAACAAACTTTAAAACGCGAATGTGTTTCAAAAACAAAAACTTTAAAATTTGTACAGCTCACAAGGTATTAAAGCGGAAAAAGACTTTTGTTTTGCTTTATTCCGCTATATGTTCTAAAGTAAAAAAGAGAAAAACTCGATGCGCGCGCCAACAGCCGGGTTGAAAATGCTCGCAAGGTCGAGGGAAATTCCGTCGTTTTTTAGCGAACAAACGAACGAACGAACGAAAAGCACAACACGACACGACGAGCACACACATAGCACAGGAGGAGAACATGAGCATTCCGGACAGGTGCGCGCGGATCGATTGCTATTCCGCGCAGCTGACATACGAGCAGCATCATTAATTGTAATGCCGGTCGTGGCACTGCCTTTTAACGCGCGCGTCTATGTCGCGGCGCGAAGCGACCGTGCGCGATAATCGGCGCCAAGTCGAATATCGATCAGAGCGTATATGTACGCGGGTCTCTCAACTCTTATCTACGTCACGATGCCATCATCGCGATTCTACATGACAGTCTTCCATATTACCCCGAGATAACAGGAGTCAGAAGAGAGAGGGAGAGAGACGAGGATCCAACGAGTTATTGTGATCATTGCACGATCGAACTACCCCAACACGTACTGTACATCGAAATTCAATCAGCCAGACGCGCATTTTCCGTCTCCGCGATTCCGCCCCCGGCATCTTCGTAATCGTGTGATGTTATTGTACGTATAAAAATTTAGGATCGATCTTTTTTACGTCAAAGATAAGATTAGAAAGAAGACTCTGAGTTTAGCAAACTAAAAAATAAAGGCACGAAAAAAAACATCGGTCGTAAAGAGCCTAACGCAAAATGTTCAAGTGGTAATTTATTGCTTAAAAAAAAATTAAACAATAATTTTAAGAATATATATTTTTTTAATTTTTTGCAAATGAAGCTTATGAAAATGTCAACAATAGGCTAAAAGGCCAATACGAGCCAATATACAGGATGTCAGTGTACGAAATTGTAGTTTTATTAAAACGAAATTGTCAGACGTTTCGATTAACAGATCTTCTTCGGTGAATAATTAACAGAAGTAATAGATTGCTCAAATGGAAGAATAATTTGACAGTTATTTGTTAAAAAGTAAACAAAAATAGTTATGTTAAAATTGAGACTGAATAAAATTCATTAAGTGAAAAACAATTTTCTGGAAAAAATCCAAAAGCAAATCTCAGGGTTATAGTTCACTGATGATAATATGGTGTTTATCATATTTAAAATTACAAAAACTTCTCAATTTTGTTGAAACGTTTTGATTATTTATTGTAATCATCTTCAGTAAATCTGTAAATAATAATAAGGAAAAAATACATATTCCAATTGCAATTACAATTACAATATTATAATTTTTGAATTGATACGTTTACTAAGATGTGGAGAGTCAAAGATCAATTTTTTTGTTTCTTGTTTTTTTTTTTTTTTTTTTTTTTTTGTGAAACATGAACAAAATGTGTTTTTTATTTATTGTTACATGTACAGATGACTGAAGATGATCGCAATAAGTGATCGTTGAAACGTTCCAACAATATTGAGAAGATAATTCAATTTTTAATTTTAAAATCACTACCGGTTTAAGGTTTATTTTAATTTTGAATAAAATTCAAACATAAAATAAAATAAAAATATAATAAAACAAAAGTAAAATTCAAACATAACACACGAGAAGATAGCAACCACACAGTAAACCGATAATTTTTTTTTTTTTTTTTGCAAATTCAATTGAGTCGGACTGACGCCTCTCGAGAGAAATTGCGCAAGATATAGCGATAAAGCGTAATATATAGATCGCGCCCGTAAGAACCGGGAAACGCGATCTCTCGGATCGGTCGCTGATGAATTTACGGCCGTCTGCTCGATTCCGTTAATTCGTTAATTCGAACGACAACGCCCACGCGAATGACGATGCCCCCGCTCGCTTTACTCATCACGTGCTCTATTTCGAGGTAAACGTTGCTGCCGCCGCCGCCGCCGCCGCCGCTACACTCTTTTCTCCCTTCGGTCGCGAAGCGCCGTCGAACCATATCTCGTTCTCTATTTTCATCCCTCGCGCGCGCGCGCGCGTTATTTTCGCCCGCAAGGAGAAAAGATATTGTCTTCCTGGAACATCGTCAAACGCGTCTAGCAATTTTTATTAGCTCTTCCTTCCCGTCTTTCGCGTCTTTCTCTCTCTCTCTTGTCCCCTCTCCTAATGTCCTCCGTTACGATATTTTCGAAGTTGGTTTTACCGCCGTGCGAATTTCGTCATTGAGGCCTCACCGGAGTTAATGACAAAGGATTTGCCAACTGCATTAACGCGACGAATACACTACAACTTGTATCGCGCGCAATCTCGAGAATTAAAAGGACGCTGGACCGTTCTGTTTTATCAGTCTACTATAAATACAGTCTTCGGCTTTTTGTCGTACTTACTGCACAAATTAGAAAACGGTTCTCCAAATTGAAAGAAAATAGTCTAAAGACTCACTGCAAGAAATAAATATTTCGGAAACAAAAAAAGTTGTCATCAAGAAAATTGACTGAGCTAACCTAACCTAAACTTAAACCTAAAATTTTTTCGTTTGATATTTTCTTTTAATTTGGAGAACCGTTTTCTAATTTGTGCAGTAAGTACGACAAAAATCTAAAAACTATAATTCATATTAGGATGATAAAACAGGACGGTCCAGCATCGTCTCAATGCGCGCGATAGAAGCAAATGACGGAATCGAATTACAGAATCGAAAAAAAAAATCTCTCGACGCGAGAAGAAGCTTTCTCGAACGAATTGCTACATAGTTTACCGAGATTCCTTGACAGCGCGCTTTCCTCATCACGTTCGTCGTGTCGCCTTAAAATAGCGATCTTGAGATGTGTCACACACTTCCTGATCGCGCGTGCGTCATCGTCATCCTTGGCCCTTGATTTCTCGGGACGCGCCTTCCACATCAAAAACTCGCGCGTAATCACGAGATCAATTTTAACACACGGAAAGACGAACCGTGCACACCTGTCGTGTACAATTTTTCCCGGGAACTAAAATCCGCTCGTCCTCATCTCCAGCAGATAATTAAAATAAAAGAGACGCAACGCGAAGAACAAATACAATTTTTTTTTTTTACGGGTAGCTCCAAACACTTCAGTATTTTTTCTCTCGCAAGCTTGCGCGCGCAAATGCTCCAAATTTGTAAAATCGCATTTGCATCGCCTTTGACGCGAGGATGCATGCGCGCGCGGGACTTGTTGATATTCCGACGTGGAAAGCTATCTCTCGCGCGCGGATAAAGAAGAGACGGGGCGAAAGAGAGAGAGAGAGAGAGAAAAAAAACAGATGACGTGGAAGAAAGAGGGATGAAGAAGGAGTGAAGAAATGATGACGCGTTGGGGAGGGAGGCGATGAGGAGAAGGAGAGAAGACGCGCGCGAAAGAGAGAGTGTGCGTGTGTGTGCGTACGCGTACCTACGATTAGAGAAAACGTGCGCGTCCGTCGCTCGCGTATTCAGTTACGTCTGGTGCGTCGCGGCGTCGGGACGATTTCTCGCGCGTTCTCGTCTCATCTCGCGCGACGACGCGCCGTCGCCACGCGCGTTCTGTCATTTGCGAGATCGCTCCGAAACGACGAGGATTTGACTCGAATCGCGAATCAAACAAGTTTCTCTTCCTCTTCGTCTTTCACCTCTCCCTTTTCCCCCCTTTCGGGACGGTTGAAAGAAAATTGTGAGGACGAAGAATCGCGTGCACCAGGGAGTCAGATCCGAAGAGAAGGAGAAAAAAAAAAAAAAAAAAAAAAAAAAATACACAAAAGTCGACCCGTACAAAAGGATTTGAGTGAAATGAGGTGTTTTCCTTCGATAGAAGAACGGAGGATTATTATGTGTGAGGCTACCAAAGGTCTCTCGAAATATCAAGCTCTCTCGAGAACTCGGTGCGACCGCGACCGTGCATTAGGGTCGCGCAGCGACCGGGTGCGAAGTGCACAACACCGCAGTGCGACTTACTCGCCGTAGGGGATAATCGAATGACGGCTAGGAGGACGTCCTGGCGACCACCACGGCGGCGTCATGGCGTGCATCCGGGCACCGAGATCCGTGCGCGGTTCCGTCGACGACATCAAAGCCGATTCCACGCGCAATGTCGTACAGGTAAAACACCGCCCTTTTTCCTCCCTTCGCTCGGAGACGTTGCACCTTCCTGGTCGCGCGACAAACTTCTCCGTTTTTCACAAGCGTCCGTCTCTATTATATTGTTTCTTACTTCTGAAAAAAAAAAGAAGAAGATATAAAGAAAAGGAGGAAAATGAATTTTTGTCAAACATGAAAACGAGACAATTTTGTTGAAGACAACAAACGAGGTGCGCAAAATAAATCGATTTCATCCACGTGATTGTATTACAGTTATATAAGTAAGCAGTTCAATCACCGGGTTTATATCTCGCGCAAAAAAACGTACGCCGACATATAAATCCGAGCGAGAAATATCACTCGACTTATATCCGCGCTCGATCTTGCTCCACTTGTAGAGAGCGCACTTCCTTTATATATTTCTCTCTTGAAATATCCCGGGGAAAGCCCCGGCGCGATCCCGTTGGGAAAACGAGAAAAGATTCGGCGAAGCGGCGACCCCGTAATAATGGCGACCCGAAATCATGAGAAGCGGGGCTTCCGCGCGCGCGCGCGCGTCTCTCTTCGCGCTCCGCTCGTCTCTTTGCACACGCTTCAAAAATAGTACGCGATGACTAACTCTCTCTCTTTCTCCTCTCCTTGCTCTCTACTCTCTGACTCCTGTCCTTCTCCCTTTCTCTCGTCGCGCACGAGACGACGACGACGACGACGACGACGACCACGTTTGTATCTCCCCTTGGTGCTTTCCGTCGCCCGGTCGCGATGATGTTGGCGAGCGAATGTTGCGCGCCCGCCGCCTCTTCGGGGACTCTCGAGAGAGAGAGAGACTGCCGAGCTGCGCTGAAAAGCAGCCTGGCGCGTCGCCAGCGCGGTAAACGCGCTCAGGACAATTCAAGTTTCCAGTGATTTATATCGCTGATATATATATATATATATATATATATATTCTCTCTTGTATTGACACCGGACGAATAAAAACATTTCGTAAAAGTTTCTCGGATCAAGCGCCTTAATTCCGAGGCTTGTTGTTTGAATAAACAAGTTCTCTTGGTTTTTTTTTTTTTTTTTGTACAGATGAATAAATTTAACCTTTCGTGGTCAGACGTGGGTCTCCCAGACCCACTCAGAAGTTGCGCATCGGCGTTTCTAAAACAAATTAATTTTTTTTTTTAACGCTTATACACTGAAAAAAGAGTTTTGTTGAGAAATCAAACCAAATAAAATGTTGTGGAAACCAAATTTTGATTAAGATTATTAAAATTTGGTAATCTCAACAAAACTGGTTTTTCTGTGTATCTTCGAAATTACTAGAGATTTTTTCAATTTGTTTTTTTTGACGCAGAAGTGTTCGAATTAATTTGAATTAAAAAAAAATTGAAAATTATTGATTTTTTGCGGAGATATTCGATCGTAAAAGGTCGCGCGGATCTCATAGACCCGGTCTGACTAACTCGTCGTCATTTTTGAGGTCTGACCACAAAGGATTAATTATGCAAAAAAACGTCACATATGAAATATCTGAAATTCTCGTTTGATTTATAATCTCGATTTTGTTCGATGAATAATACAATTCGCACGTATTGACTCTTCGCCGCGCGCGTTTGAATATTCAACAAACAGATAATAGAAAAAAACACGCCGGTGACAAAGCTGTGGAAGTTATGCACCTGCGGCGCAATAAAATATCAGATGAAAAAGAGGCAGAGAAAGGAAGCAAGAAAGAGAGAGAGAGAATAAGAGAAAATGAAAGAGAGTGTGGTCTCGTGTTAATAAACGTAAGTGTTTGCCCTTGCGTACGGCGGGAGAGACAGCATTTATGCGTATGACGTATGACTCCGCCGTGCACGCATATACGTACACACGAGAGTGCGAATACGCGCGTTGCGCATTGTTTTCGCGAAGAGAAAATGACGGAGGAGGGGAGGAAAAAATATCTAGCGAGCTTCGCGGTCAGCTGCAGCATCCAATTTCGTCCGACGAGCACCTGTCGCGCATCACGCGAATGTCGCGTATTCTCGCGACAATCGGGATTTACGATATCATCAAAACGGCGCGCAAAAACGAAATTTTGCGCAAGGTTTATACGAGATTTTTCGCGCAAATCGAAGAGACGCGATTTCTCGCACACAATTAAATAACATTGCGATCGATTTGTTAGAACAATTTTACAACATCTTTGACTTGTAAATTGTACAACAAAAAACCTAAATACATCTAAAACGGTTTTTTTATATAAAAATATTATGATTGGCTTTTAATGAGAGAACGGAGAATTTAAATGGTTGAATTTGTCATTTGCAGATCTACACAGATTGGGCGAATTATTATTTGGAACGAGGTGGCTGCAAGAGAAGAGTGACCGATCTTCAGGCTGACCTCTGTGACGGCGTTCTCTTGGCCGATCTGGTGGAGGCTGTCAGTGAGTAACAATTTTTATTTTGTTTTTCTTCAGAAAGCATTTAATTAATTTCGTATAAAGCCGAGAGAAAAAAAACGAGTAAAAAGATCGATAACGCGAGAATATTTATAGATTTTATTCGTGCGAATTAAATCGATTGCAAATATTAGAATTCAGGTTTTAAACTCGCGAGCCATTAATAGGTCAGGAAATAAATCTGTGATTCACCTAACAGTATAACGAAATCGCTTATGGCACAGCGGACAGTTATCCATAACTTATATACATATAAATGTGCACACGTGCACATAAATCGGCGGTAAAGTCCATTAGTGCACAGAGAGAGTACGACAGTCACGTGTTGCACGCGCGCGCCATATGCAATTCGTGCCGTCCGTTAGTCGGTTAACTGAAAGAGGAGTATTATATCTTTCGATTGATCTACGATCGTCTATATTTTTTTTTGTGTGTGTTGCAGCCAATCAAAAAGTGATCGACGTAAACCGGAAACCGAAAACCGCTCAACAAATGGTGAGTGCACTTTTCTCTATCGGATCGAGACGTTACGGAGACGCGATGTGTTTTTTACGCATGCGTGGAAAAAAATGTTCGCTATTGGCCGAGAATTGAACAAAATTCGTAATGCTACTTCTCTTCTGTCGATAATAATTAACGGAAAACATCCGGTAAACGTAAAATAAAATGTCTAGAACAAATTTCTTTTCCAACGCTACAAAGATTCGATTTTCACAGGCAGTTCTTCAATTTTGTATCTTTTTAAAAAGAACATCAGGTTCATTCAGGATTATGCAAATTGAAGATACGATGAGACATCTAAACGAGAAAGAAAGAGAGAGAGAAGTGTAACTCGTGCGCTTCTCTTGATCCATCCAGATCCGGATGTGACGTGGCTTGTTTTCCTCGCGAGATGCAGTCGGAATCCATAAAACACGCTTTCTTCTCCTCTCGCTTTCTTCTATTCTTTTTTCTATTTTCCAATTCAAAGATAGTCCCTCGGTTCACAGAAAATAAAGACGAATCAAACGACGAATTAATGCTCATTGTGCTCCTTGAATATTTTTTTTTTATCAAATATTAAAAATAAAAAACTCACATTAAAAATAATAAAACAATTGTGATATAAATGACGTATACGCGACAAAAAAAAAGAGAGAAATTTAAACGATTATAAAAAGTGTAAAAGACAGAAGAAGTCTGTGACGGCAGAAATTGTGAATCTGTTTGATTTAGACAATGTTGGCGAGAGAGAGAGAGAGAGAGAGAGAGAGAGAGAGAGAATTTCGACCAAGTTTACGTCATTCTTCGATTCCTCGATGGAGACTCGATAGTTTAACGAACTAGGCCAAGTAAACTTCGCGCGCACCTCTTAACGACCGCGTTGTCGCGTTTACTTCGCTAAGTATGTGCTTTCGTATTATAGTCCATGAAATTTAGTTCGCGGAACAAACTCGGGATGAATAAAACGAGTTGACGTAAAGCCTCTTCGAAAGTCTTTACTTTCCTTAAGAGTTCGTTTTTCGTCGATATCGCGCGAGCGGCAGAAACGATCCTATAGTTGGCTCTCTCCGTCGCCTTTCCAATTTCGCGGTGTCGAGGGTGGATGCTAAGGAAAGGAGAAGGGCTCCGGTCTATAATTAAAGCGAGGCGAACACACGCGCGCCACGCACCACGTGTATAGACTCTCTCTCTTTTTCTCTCTGTCTCTCTTTCTCTCTCTGGTTCGCAGTGATAAGTGAAGATAATTTATCAAAGTAGAAAAATAAACTTGACTAGAGTTAATCTTCCCTTCGAGAGTTTCTAGCGGAAGAAAAATTGTGTCTTTTCGTCACACTGCGATTTCGATGCGACGTAAAGTTTTTTCCAAATTTCACACACGTCAAGAGGATAAACAGATTTCGATATACAATATAAAAAAAAAAAACTTGTTACACAAACTATTGAACAGATTTTTTGTGGAATTAAAATTAAATACGTCGAGTTTTGATTTTTAAATATTTTTTATTGCGATTTTGGTGGTCGCGAAACAGAGCCTATATACAGTTGACTCGAATCACGTGTTTTCCTTCCGCGCTCTCGCGTAGCACGCGACTCGCAACTCTCTCGTCGGGTTACAATTCGCACGCACTACTCCCTCAAGTACAATGCGAGTACGGAGCGAAACGTGCGTTCTTCGTGTTTCGCTGACGTGAACCGGAAATGATACTTGCATAAGTCGGCACGTGTAACGGTGGTGGTGTATATTGCCCGCACGGACGCGACGACGCGCGCACGGAGATGCGGTCCATTCACGTTCCCAAACGCGTTCATTCTTTCCGTCAATCATATCGGTTTTTTTTATTCGCGGAGAAGTTCGAAGTAAAAAAAAGAGAGAAATGTTTTTAAAAAAAAGACTTTTAAATAGAGTTTATTAATAAACTTTAAATGTTTTTAACCTCTTGTCACCACACTGATGCAACTTCGCATGTTTGAAGTTGAATAACTTTCCAGTAATGAGTTGATAAATAATTTGAAACTAGTAAAAATAGGGGTAAAAAATTCTCAGAAATTGAATGAAATTAGTTAAAAATGTCCAAAAAACATTTTTTTTATGAAAAATGAAAAACATAAAAAGAACGTTTTGAAAAAATCGTGTTTTTTCAATTTTTGTTGGTGCACATATACGCACCAGTGTGGTGACAACAGGTTAATTAAATTTACTTTAAATTTCTTTCGAAGGATCAAGCGTTGATGTTCCTCTTCGCGCTATTTCTCGATCGTCAATCTTGTTTTGATGATTTTTAAAGAACAGTCGGCTACGTAAACTCGAGTTCAAACCGGAACTGGTGCGACATCTTTGGCCGGCGTTGGTCCATCCCAATCTATTTCTATTTCGCGGACATACGTACTCACTCTCTCTCTCTCTCTTTCTCGCTCTTCCTTTCTCGATAGTGAGTCATTTCGTGTATATTAGTCAAGCATCACACACCGTCGGGACGTCCAACGAATATACACCGCGATAATTTATAAATAATACCGGATGTTCCCTCAAATTTTTTTTGTCGAGTACTTTCTAGTTAAAAAAAAAAAAAAATGAATTAAAGGACTGATGACAAATTGAAGATCACGTCATCGTGACATCATCGACGTGTTTGTGTTTGTCTTATGTATTTAACACGTCGACAGATTGACGACGCAATTTAATCCGTAAAGGAGATAAAAAAAAAAAAGTGTCAAAGAGTCGATAATGCGTACTATCGGGTCTTTAAACGCAGCGCGCGAGCGCGACGATGGATCGCTCGAAAATCGATTATACCCAGTTGTTTACACGCGATTAGGGGAACGCAGGCAGGTGTTGGAGCGGTTATACGCGTGCCCGATGACAGAGAAACGAAAATATACGTCACAGGTGTCCCAGATACGAGTCGGTATATACATATGTATACGCGGCATATACATAGTGAGAAAACATGGAAACACAGAGGCGCGGTTTTCCGGTAAGAAAAAAAAAAAAAAAAAAAAAGAAAAAAAAGAGTTCCTCTTTTAACTGCGCTTCGAGTAAAAGCCTGGTCGTGGCGGCACTTCTTTCGCATAAAGTCTCGCGTCTTCGTCACCGCGAACAACAGTTGTACTCAAACAAAAATATTTTTTTATAATTCTCTGGTTTTTTTAAATTTTTTTAAGAAATAAGAAGCAGCCTTGAGAGCGAAACGCTGGATGTACGTGCGGAATATGTATTTTTTTTATTTAATGTGTAAAATTAATGCACATAGAAACTCAAATTAGGTGGATGTGAATTTTCAATTCGAAAATTTCAATTCGTCTAAGATGCTTAATTTGCATCTCATATACGTAAACTAGTAAAATTTTGTTCTTTCTAAAATTTAAAAAACCCATTGCAAAGAAAACCATCTCGAAGTAAAACTCGGATTTTCCGCATTATTTTTCGCTTACATGAAATTTAGTTCGATTTTTTTATCTTTTTAAAGTTAACATATTTGGAAGCGGGTAATTCTGAAAAATTTATAATTTAATAGATAATGTAAAAAACTCAATGCAAAAAACAAACATTTTGCCCAGAAGTCAAACTTGGATTTCCCGCATTATTTTTCGCTTAAATAAAATTTAGTTCGATTTTATCTCTAAAGTTAACATATTTGTAGGCGAGTAATTTAAAAAATCCATAATTTAATGGGTAATTTAAAAAAAAACAAGTGCGAAAAAAGTACCTTGCCCAAAAATCGAATCTCTCGCGTTATTTTTCGTTTAATTGAAATTTAGTTCAATTTTTTAAATCTCTTTAAAGTTAACATATCTGTGGGCAATTAAATCATATATTTTATAGTTAATTTCACTGATTTTTTTGTTACATTTTGATTTAAATCGAAAAAGAATCACGCTTATCCTCTTTTATGTCTCGGAATCTATAAAACGCGATTGTTTTCTATCGCTGCGCGCCTAGCGATACATTGACTTTCCCACGTAAGATTTCTCGCGCAAAAAGTGTGTGTTTCGAGTCGCGCAATCTATTGCGTTATTCGTTTAATATCCGCTCTTAATTGATCCGCGTTTACAACCTTGTATCCTCGTATCGATCGGCAGAATCAGCGATCGGCCGCTGGAAAAACACAGACGGAAAAGAAGGCCGACGTGCTCGTTCGAGTGATTTGTAATTGCCGATCCGGGCGGCGCGTTCTCTCTCTTTCCGATCGGAAACAAAGAATTGTTTCTTCGTTCGCGCGAACCACCCGCTGTGTGTATACTTTAATTGATCTTCTTTGCGCGTGAACTCGGAGAACGTGATGTCGCAAACGACACGGAATGCAATTTTCCTCTGACGTATCGGGAGACGCATCTCTCGTCTTCTTTTCTCTCTGTCTCTCTCGACGACTCTCGCGACTCCTCCGATTTTCTCAACATTGCGAAACTTGTGTTTTCTCCCGCGCGGCGAGAAAATCGCTCGTTTTTCGCGTGTAAATTGAAAAAATTGATCGGATCTTACGACAACATTTGTTTTTTGAGTTTGATATTTAATGGACTTGTTCGTTTAATTTGCGCGCGTGTCTTCTCGGTTGATGCGCGTTTTTTTTTTGTTAGAGAAAGCGATAGATTTCACGCGTATATTTCGAAAAAAAAAAACAGCAACCGGATACATTACGTCGATGGCGACTTCCGGCCGTTTGTCAGCGCAAAATCGACCCGCTTTCAAAAGTCAGTCGAAATTCATGTCAGTCGAGTCGTTCGCGACATTGTTGAGTGTACCCAAAGTGAGAATTTGTGAGAGATTCGATTCTCGTTTTGGTTTGAATGTATTCACCGCGGGAAGGGGGAAAAAGGTTCGTCAGGACTTTCCGAAGGTCTGAAGAAGTTGCTATCGCCCGCCCAGGCTGTTTTCCTCGAAAAGTTCACATTTTTTTTTTTTTTTTTTTTTTTTTGGCATTGTGTTTGATCTCGCATCGGTCAGTGATAACGACCGGTATGCGTCGATGACGAAGCTAACGTACGTAAGAACCGATCGCGAGACACGTGGATTATACCTGGACTTGTACACACTCGGAAAACGGGCGCACTACTCTCCCACTACCTGGGCAATCGCTCCTTCTTCCTTCATCTTCCGTTCTCCACACGATCTTTGCTCGGCCAATTGTGGTGTGGCTTACCTCGACCTCGTGTCCGCGTGTACTCTCTCTCTGTCTCTCATCGCTTAGTGCTCCACGAGTGGTCCAGCGGTGCGGATGCCCGATCGATCGATTTCTTCTCTCCGTGTTCTTGAAACGTGCGAAATGCGTGAAACGTGGTGAAATAAATCGATCGGGGGATTTTTGTTTTTGTCGGTAGTGAGAACCGCCGCCCGAACGTACGATGCTGATTGATCAATTAGGTGACATTGAAAAGCCGGTTGTGTAACTCGCGGTTTGTACTCGCGTGTTTGATGATACAACAGACGAAGCTGTTATTGTTACATCTTGAGGTAAAATTGATTGTTTTTTTATGCAAGATTTTTTGTTCTCTTTTTTTTCACAAAAATTCAGTTTTTATATTTATTTATAATTTTCTGTGTACGTGTATTTTTTATGAAAATTTATTTTCTATATATATTTATGTAAATATTTATTTACATATATTTATATATTTATATAAATGTATATCTACGCATAAATTTTTATTTTTTGCATATACAAGTCGCATTACTTAAAAATAATTAGCACTGTTGCAACAACAAAAAATTACATATAAACTTTTTTATTAATTAATTAATTAATTAAATTTTTCAATCGCTTGAGGAAATCTGTTATTTGTGCTTTTTACCGCTTTGTATCGTTTACAAACTTGCGCGTGCGGACATAAACAAATCCGGAGAATATACCATCCACTCTCGAGAGATACACCGCGGGCGCGTGTTCTCTGTCTTTTCTCAGTTTAGCGTTTCGTAAGTGCTCGTGTGGCACGTGCCAGACAGAGAGACTCACAATTCCGTTTCACATCTCTCTCTTAACTCTCTCTCTCTCTCTCTTTGTGAATGAAAAAATTATCGATTATCCGATGCAGTCGCGCGCTTGCTTTCATCTCCGCGAACGATTATATTTGAGCGCTTGAGTTAATCGCGCCGCCGCCACCAACAGACCCCGGATCGATATCGATTTCCGCGGACATTGCCGCGGGAATATCAAGTGGATTTTATTACCGGAAATTTCAGCTTCAAATAGAACATATTCTCCAATAACACGGTACGCATATGCAAGTATCCGATATTCATATGTAATTTAAAAGCCGAATTATAAAGTTTTAGTTGTTTTCTTTTTTTCTTATCGACAAACGTTTTTACGTTTGAAATTTTGTTTGCAACAAAAAAACTATCCTCATATAATTCAAAGCGCTTACAAACCTCTTCGTCGCGTATTCGCGTGTCTTCGGGATTCGCTCAATCCATGATTTAGATGAGAAATCAACACGACGGCCCGGATCCGAAATCACAGAAGGTTGACTGTGCGCCCGTTTTTGCTCGCGACGTCGAGTGAGAGAGAGAGAGAGAGAGAGAGAGAGAGAGAGAGTTTAACCGACGAGCTCATTAACTCAATAAAATTGAACGGGCCTCGAGTTGTCAGTCAAAGCAGCACTGCGACACTCGCGCGCGCGCAGTTAATAAAGCGGCCGTTAATTGGCTACGACGATGACAACACGCTCTTGGCGGATTCGCTCTTTTGTAAGTTCGACCTCTTGACACTCCCCAGAAACGATTGCATTCGCCGCATTTGCGAGAGCTGCGAACTCGGCTCGCGAATTCACACGCATTCTCGTTTCGACAACTGTCTTTCGTCGGTGACAAACGACATTTAAATTCGCGTGGGAATTGATTTTCCACTCGAGAGATTCAATTATAGCAACAATACAAATGTAACAAAATTAATGACAGAAGCAATTGAGAAAAACAAATAAAAGAGACGTTGTAACGAAATTGTAAGAAGACCCGCGAGACATGTGAAAGAAAAAAATAAATCTCCGCAACCTCCTTGCGAAAAGCAGAGATAAGCAAATTACGTGCGAGCGAAACGGAGATCAAACGACGCAACATGCGAGAACATTATATTAAATTATTATCGCCGTCGTGTAGTGTATATAGGCGCAGCGAGAAGAGTCCCTTCGGTCGTCGGGGTTGGTTGACGCTGGTTGCAGGATCGGTACCGTCAAATTGCCTCTTAAAACGAATGTAAAGCAAATTGCATAAGTGGCAAGGTACACATATCGCGTCGACCAATCGTAATCCTCCTCGTGCGTTGTCCTCGCGTATGTACGCGTCGAGCGACGTACTATGCTACCTCGTATGCGTATAAGTATGCGCGCGTACATGTCTCTCTTAGGTATTATTTGCGATGTGCGACCGCATACCTACCTATACCTGTACCTGCGTTTCGCCGCAATCTCTCGCGCGGGGCAAATTGCCGCCGACTTCCGCCGCCGCCGCCGCGGGAAATTATTGGTGAGTTATTATGACGCGACCTTGAGGCCAGAGATAATTATTCCGGATTTTACGTACATAGCGGTTGCAATATATTTTTTTCACGCGGAAACAAATGTAATTATTTATTTAAAAGAAAAAAAAGAATAAACAAAGATTTCGCCTCTGTATCGCGCGTGTATAGTTTCTCGCTCGATTTGTTGAGCGAGAATGTCAAAGAACACGGAAAAAAAAAAAAAAAAGAAACGCGCGAACACACACATGACACACAAGACACTTCTCTCCCATTGCGCGGCAGCTATTTCAGCTATTCGATATCGTAAATCATTCCGCGCGCGCGCATTCAGCGCACGTTAAACCATCGCGCGCTCGCAAGCATTCCACACGCGAGACCCATCGATATTATGTATTTCAAACGAACTGTTATTCCGCGCGAAACACACACGCGGATGGACGTTTCGATCGCCGATTGATGTATATCTGGGCGCCCGGCGCCGGCGCGCCGCCGCGCCGGACGGATTTTCTAATTTTCTTCGTTTCTTTCGCGCGAATTCCGACGTTTCAAACAATTCTCTCTCTGCATTTAGTTATATTCGCGCGTCTCGTATTCATTGCACACACCACCAGGCGCGCGCGCGTTGCACATGTGTTTCGGGCGCGACTGCAATTAGCGGAATCGTTGACTCGCGGCATTTCGCGCACGCGAATTTGCCGTTTCCACGGTGATTGTGTGCAATTGTGTTGATATTAGGTTGTTACGAGAGAGAGAGATAGATAGATAGAAAGAGAGAGCGCTTTTGTACGAGACCCGGCCGGGTCCCTGGTTAATTTCACGAAAATTAATGATACATTTTGAGGTTTGCGCTCATCAAGCCGGCTATGCAACGCGCGCGATTGTGGAAATAAACTAACTCCCATTGTTAAATTTTCTATTTTTACGATGCCCCAAAGCTATTGTTTTATCTTTTAAACAGCCTGGGAAAAAAAATAAAATTTGTAATGATAAATTGATCTAAAATAAATCAACAATTCAAGAATTCAAAGAGATCCGAACGATGGATATACCTATGTGCAAATTATATTTTTAATGTGTAAATTAATGCACACGCAGTACACGGAAGATTCGAATTTGATTTCTGGCCAAGATGTTTTTTTTTTGCAAAAAGGAGGATTTTTTAAATTTTATAAGGGGGATTCAATGGATAATATATGTCAGGGCTTCTCAAACTTTTTCATTTGCCGACCCCTTTTTCTCGAAGAAAATTTTACGCGACCTTAGGACCTTAGGTACATGCACACGTAAGTGCATAAAATAAATAAACAAATAAAACATTAAGGGGATCCTAAACTGACGGTCGAACTCCGTCGTTGTACCGACTGAGTTTACGGCTGTTCGTAGTAAT
>QVNV01013868.1:0-12726 GCA_014825455.1 Pseudomyrmex pallidus | reverse complement strand
CCCGGCGTACCCGCTCGAGCGACCTTCGCACGCTTTTGTGACGCGGGGGTGAGCCGTGCCGGTGGCCGGTGAAACCACCACGTCACAGCTAATAACACAAGACTATTTTGCGC
This sequence comes from Pseudomyrmex pallidus, assembly GCA_014825455.1. Lineage (NCBI taxonomy): Eukaryota > Metazoa > Arthropoda > Insecta > Hymenoptera > Formicidae > Pseudomyrmex > Pseudomyrmex pallidus. The sequence goes on along the minus strand of QVNV01013868.1, from coordinate 12,613 downwards.
GACACTCGAGAACAATTGATGTCAATGATTCGGCGTTTCTTAAAAGCAGACAAGAAGTTCCTACACCTACATACATACTGACCTCCAGCGTACCCATTAACATATGAGATACGATTGATGTGAGATTTTAATGGACTTTTATAAAGTAAAAATTGTATTTTTAATTTAGACGATTCAGACAACCGGTTATATAAATCTTTTTATGCTAGCGTAAAACGAATTGATAAATCAAGTAAAAGGTCAAATATACGTAAAAACACGCGTATTACGTCAAACTATAATTTTCAACAAAATATTCGCGCATTATTCAGTTTGTGATGAAGAAATATATAAAAAATAAATTTGATTTGATAAAAAATTGATTTGATCAGATCGTAATTACTTGATTCTTCAATGTGGATATTCACTTACCCGAACAGCAAACGACAGACTCACGGAATGTCAACTTGATTAGCTGCACAAAATACAAGTGTTCTTACAAAGCTATATTCTTTCCTACTGCAATTTATATATACCTACGTTCTTGAAAAGAAATACTGGATTTTTAGAAATGTTAGTTTTTGTCGGTCCTTTGACGTTGGTTCTTTTTTTTTAACTTTTAATCGCGAATTCTTTTACTGCTTAATTATGCTGCAGTCCTATGAATTTTTATTCTTTTCTACATATTTATTAGGAATACATATCTTTTTTCATGTTTAGCGAAAACGATTGCGAAACGACGCGAATGTGAATATTACATTGCTGTTGAAAAATTTTATCTTATTGTTAGAAAAACGAATGTCAAACGCTGGCTTATTATATCACGTGGTGTGACAGTTCGTCAAAGTAGTGTAGTAGTTCTCAATGATCGTTGACAATGATCATTGCACCAGTTTACATTTCAACTGTTGCAATGACCAAAATTTACAGTCTTTTCTCGTTTTCTTCTAAGCTCACAAGCGGCTCCTATACGTAGATGACCAACTAGTCTCTCGTGCTTCATTGTATTTCTTCTAATAGCGAGTAGTCGAAATTGAATAAAAAAAAAAAAGTAAAAAATTTCTTTCGACAGAGTCTCGAAGTTTCGAAGAGTTTTTAATAAATACGATTTTAAAAACTGGATTCTCTTTCTGAGAATATTTTGCAATATTAGTAGAGTTTTTGATATCGTCACAAATGTCTAATGTAATAAGACAATCAGTTATACATAATATGACATACGCGCTCATGCCATCGAAATCTCATTGCACAATGCAATCGGCTTAATTGCGGTCGAATGCAAACGACTTGTTACATCATTGAGCGGAGGTACGTTGTACCGTTACGATGTAGTTGCAATCGTGCCTTATCGACATCAGTTGTTTTACATTGCGTGCGAGAGTATTGTCTCGTCTCACGAGTCTTTGTTGAATTTTGAACAGAGATTCCGGCTGAGAATGAGAAATTCCTCATTCACATGCAGAGATATGAAAAAGGAAATCAGTCAAACAATTCTCGCGCGATTTTTTCTGTTGTAATATTAAAAAAAAAAAAAAAGGAAATAATTACTACGTTCCACGTATCTTATCGATTTTCCTTTCTTCGTAAGCGTCAACTGTACAAGAAAAGTATAGAGAGAAAACGTATAATTTTTCAAATAATATATTTGCAATTCTTCCAATTCTCTGGAGTTTTTAACTAAACATATTTTTGGTCTATCGCGATAACGATAATAAAATTCAATTTATCTGAAAACGCGCAAGGTTGATGATTTATTTATGAGAATCGGTAATTCATGAAAGCAGCGCTCATGCTTTCACATCGCGATTTCTCACACACAGCGTGCCGCGGTTAAATCCAGCATTATTATGTATCGATCAATGTTTCTCAGACGCTATTACACGATCACATCTCGCTGCTCGTTTCCCTCTCCCCGGGGCAAGCTGCTTTCGTCTAATTATAAGAATCCTGTGCCTAGAATCTCGAAGCGAGACTCGTCTGCTAGCGCAGACGACGAAGGAGGCGCACAGGTGCATTGAGCTGCAGCAGTGAAAGTATACACGGAGTGTAGCTCCACGATCTGCCATCTGTCAATGCCCTTCCTTGCATAGTCAGTGTTGCTTTAGCATCGTTAAAGCGTCGTTTAACCGGGGGATTCGCGAGGTTTCCTTTAGTCGAACTCGTATCTGGCGATCATCTCGCGCGCGACGACATCCCGAGTTGGAACCGCCGGAAGAGACCGCGAATCCTGACAAACTCAATCTAGCAGCACTTCCGCGAGATTATCGTCCCGACTGCCCCCCGTGATCGAAACCATGAACGGGAAACTGTGCGCTATCCTCGTTCTCGTCGTCGGTTCCACAGCGATTCTGTCCTCTGATTCCAGTCGTAAGTGCAATTAATATGTTCAAAAAAAGAAAAAAAGACAATATCTGCGTGTTTGTTTCAAGTTTTTAAATAAAGAAATTTTAGATGAGACATCTCAGTTTAATGAATAAAGTGATAAGTAATCGACAGTGCGAGAAAATTGTGTGTGATGAAAGTAATTATTAATTATTGAGAACATAGATTGTGATTGACTGAGCAACTTTTACAAAGTTCTATTTGTTATAAAATACTTTTTTTGCAATAAAAGAAAACTCTGAAATTCAAATTACGTACAATTTTCTGCACGCAATCGTGTTACACTGTCGCAAAAGGCCGGATCTCCATTTCCGTAGAAAATGCCGCGACGTTGTGTGGACACTTCAGTACAGAGACACATAAAGTTTCTTTATTTATTTAGACGTAAGTCTAAACGTGTGAAAATACATCTACACGATAAACTTATCGCAGTTAAAAATAACAATTAAAATTATTATCTTAATTCGTACAGATTTGATAAAAAACACTAAAGAAAATATACCGCGACATTTGAAAACAAAGAAAAACAATAACTGTCATTAATTAGCTACAATAGGTAAAATGTACAAGAGTTAGTCAATCTTCCGATTTTCGCTTAAGTTTTGTGTACCTATTTGCACGGAAAATCTTGCGTAAAAGTCTTGCAAAATCTCTGTTAAAAAAAAAACCCTCGGCATAGATGACCTCCAGCAGCCGTACCAATTTACAGTGCGCCGCTCATAAGGTGCATATTGTCACAAGATAATACTTTCACTTTTAACACGAGTGTGGCGGTTAAGACGCTTTTTGCTCTCATCGGCGCTTTTACTCTTGTCTCCGACCTAGAACATCAAATTTCTCTCGCTGCAAATAAGCGAGGAAACGGAATTCGCGAAGATCCAAGATTATTATATCGTATGATGGAATTAAAATGTACGTGACTAAGTTATACGTTAAACAAGACGGCCGACCTGCAGTAGCCATGTCTGCTTGCAGCCGAGTATGTGAAGCAATGTTCCAGAAGCGATCCGAAACTGATAACTTGTCTGATCGACGCTCTGCACCATCTGCGGCCCTATTTGAGCGCCGGAATACCCGAAATCAAGCTACCCGCGGTGGAACCGTTTCGCGTAAGTTCAGCAGTCTATAAAATTGAGGTATCAACTAAGGCCCATAAGAGTCAAACGCACAGATGTCGCAGCAGAAATATCAAAACCGTAAAGTGTGCAATAGTTGTAAATATTTTATATATCGGGGAGGACATATTATAAAGCGCGACAAAGCACATCTGTCTCGCGGACTGTTTGAAACTCTCGAGAAAGATGGCGCGGAAAATTTTTCTGTGCAATGACATTCAGACGTGTAAAGATTTCGAATCGGACCTTCGCCCCGTTACACGCGTTCGCTACATTCTGTTTATTCCAACAGATGGACGAGCTGACTCTCTCTCTGACAGGTGGTGTGAACGGTTATAAAGTTCAGCTACGCGACCTCTACGTAAAGGGAGCAAGCAACTACACAGTGGAGGATATCAAGCTCGGATCGCCGTTCCAGGCTATTGTGCGAATGCCGGCTCTCATATTAGACGCGCATTATTCCAGGTAGATTCTCGGAGCTACGCGTGAAGAGAAAAAACAGAGAACAAAAATTGCATATATTAAAATAATGTTTCATTATATAAGCACACTTCTCTATTAATCTGACGAGTGATGAATTAATTATCCGAATTATTCTATTGTGGAAAATTTTTTTTAATTTGTCCGCAGTTCCGGCGTGTTGATTATTTTACCTGCCAGCGGAAACGGAACGTTCCACGCGCGGTTCGGCGACGCCAGAGCTCTAGTCAGAGGCACCGTGTCGACGAAATCGCAAAACGAGAAGACGTATCTGCACGTGGATAACCTCGACGTCGTGCTCGGCGTGAAGGACGTGCAAATGCGCGTCAGCAAGATCTTCAAGAACAATCGGATACTCAGTGAGCAAATTGCATGAATCATTTTTTCAGATCGAGAATCTCCTCGCGATCCATGTTGTCTCACTTGTCTCGATTTTTTGCAGCCGAGGCGACCAATCTCTTTCTACGAGAGAACGGGCAGGAAGTGCTCAAGTTGATGGAACCGCAGTTAAAGAGAAAATTGTCGGCGCTCTTCGCCGGAATTGTCAACCAACTGTTGCAGCATGTGCCAGTGGAATCGTTCCTTATACCTTAAGCTTACCTTACCTTATCTTACATATATATATATAGCAACCGTTATTTTTATTCTTTCGGTAAAATCGATCGCTCTTTAATATGCATAACGGGAACTGGATACGTGCTCTATAAAATGTAGAACGTTTCGATTATTCTTAGATTTACGACAAAAACGTCACTAATTTATCACTTGAAAGTAGTGTAAACTGTGATTTTATATACCGATTACATTATTTTTCTAAGATCTTACCACAGTCTCTTCGAGTACTTTTTGCAAGTAATATACGTTTGAAGATGATATTTGAAGCAAAATGTCACCGTGCGTGAGTTACAATCGTACATTAGTATCGACTGTGATTTTATTCTGATGTTTCTAAAAACACACGACTTGCGATTTATTCATGATTGAAAAAAAAGAAAAGAAAAATAAATATATAAATCCAAGTAGAAATCATCAAACAACAACAGGAAGCATTGAAATTTGAGTATTGTTTTTGAGACAGCGTCATATACTATCAGATGTGGTAATTTGCTTAATGCACAATAATAATTAACAATATATATTGTGATGGAATAAAGATATGTAATTAACAAATTCAATTATCTTCAATTTTCTTTCAACTTTGAAGCAAACAATAATAATTCGAAGCAAGTGCCAAAATTGACGTTTGGCACTGTCTGTGTTATTTTTCTCCATGTATTTATTACACGTTTATGCTTTAAACAAAACAACTTTTCACTAGTACTTCAAGAAAATAAGAGTAACACGATAATAGTAACAATGCTAGAAGTAAATCTACGTTCATACTTCATGGGTTATTACATACTCACTATCGCACTATTTACACGCATGTCGACAATGTGCAAAAAAAAAAAAAAAAATATACATACGTATAGATAACACTATCACGAAGGGAAAGAAAAAAAAGTAAGATTATCACGGATGTTTGCGGACCTCCCAGAGAGGGGAACTTTGCGGTTCCATCGCGCCGATTTTCGAGCGCGAGTCGCTTAAAATATTCGCGATTCTAAATTCGACGCGCGCTTATCTTCGATCGTACTACGGCTACGAGGAATCGTCTATCTTGATAGATCTCACGGGAAAGTTTTCGAGAAAGAAATCTTAGAGAATATGCGGTTGCTGACTTCGGTGAGATGCTCGTCCCAGTTCTTCGCCACGAACGGCAACATCGTGCGGTACAACTGCGGCCAGTACTCGTTGACGAATCTCATGGCGGCTTGATCTGCAAGTGAAATTTGCACGTGTCACGCAAGATTCGACATCTCTCCCGAGACGGAAAGAGAACGCGTGTAGATCGAGATTAATCGAATTCACACAGATATCGCTTTATATAAGACGGGATTACGGAACACGTATTTGTGCTTCGCATCGAATATCTAATTGCCAAAGTGATATAACGAGGTAATTGTTAGATGGCAATAAGAGGCAATTGTGACTTGAGATAAGAGGATTTTTAACAACACGTTGTTGCATCTATTTTTTTTTTCTTTTTTCACATTATTCCTGAGTGATTTTATTCTAGTATAGAATTATTTAAAAAAAGAAAACACCACAGTTTGTATATGTTTTAGATACTTACTGAGTTCCTCGTTACCCTTGAACATATCACTGAACCAGATCTGCATTTTGCCGACTTCCGGGTTCAGGTGGAAGTGCTCGATCGTCCATCTGTCGTTAGCCACGGGTCCTTCCATGGCCCACGTGGCCTTGATGTCCTCCATGCTGATGTTGAAGAATCCTATCGCGCGTAAAAGATTAAAGATAATGAAACAGTTCTAAAGACGTGACAAAAGAAGATTAATATTAAAAAATCAAATAAGAACTCTGCACATATTAATCACGTACCTTCGCCGCCAATTTGGAACGATCCTATAGATCCGTCCGCCTTGTAGTTGCCCTCGATGAGCGCTTTCGGCAACTCAACGTCGACTTCCAATTTGAAGTAATCGGGAGAATGATGCGGTCTTACCGCCAGGAACTGAGCCTTCGCGAGTCCATAAGTGTTAACGTTTGTGACCGTTATGTCTGCCTTCATGTCCTGTGATTCGTACACAGTTCTCTGATGATCGGTAAAGTACGGGTCCAAAACCGGGATCTCGAGTTGCGGAATACCTTTCGCGAAAGACATTTTTATACATAAAGTACCGACACGATATTAAATGCGGCGGAAAAAAAAACCCTTGCTTAAATATATATAAATCGTAATAAATGCAATGCAAAATACAATTGAGTGAATTAGTGTAATAGTTTAAATTAAAAATAATACCTGAGATGAAGTTCGGCCATGCTTCTTGCATCGCAAGTCTCAGACATGATGTGTAGTCAGATGCATCACGGCTGCAGGTCTTCACAGCTGTGTGAAAAAAAGTACAGAGAGAGATAAATGTATTAAACATTGACATTATCAACTGCATACTCGTCTCAAATATTTTTGTACAAAATTACGTGTAGTAAAATAATGAAATTCCAACGTTGACATTACCTGAAAATTATTTATCAATGTTTTACGCGAATTAATTCTTGACATTTAAAATTTTCAACAAATAAATTTGTTTACAAATGAATGTTTCAGTGGAATAAAATTGAAATAAAAATGAATATTTTTTTGTAGAATTTTCGATCACCGTAACTTTCCGTGCAAACTGGCGGAGAAAAGTCTCCGCATACAAGCAATTGCAAACTTATCGATTAAATAATTAATAAAAAATATTTTTTTTGAATCATACGATTAAATGATAATACATCACCAAATGTTCGCAATTTCGTTAACAAAGAAGAACTAATTATGCTATTGACATTAGTGCAATTGGCGAGTAAAAATTAATCTAACAAAGTAAATGAGTAATAAATATTGTACACTTGTGCAATTATTGTCCGTTCAACCGTAACTGCAAGTGCGTATGTAAATGTACATTCGAAATTACTGATCACTCAACCATAAACATAAATCTTTATCAGTCATATAAAATGTTGTATACAAGATACCTTCGTATACAAGAAGTTATTCGAAATTGTATTAAAATTAACTTAGATTTGCGTTCACTTCAAATTTTATTTGCCTTGTGATGTAATTTCTGTTATTTCAATTTCTTATAAATGTCATTGCCAGTATTTTTTTAAATCTTTAAAGCAAAATGCAAGAAAGTGAAAGTTAAATATATGATGTAATGTCAATAACAGACGTGTCAATAAACGCGCTAAAGTGCATACATTGCGAGTACTTTTTAAGCAATAATTGATGACAGTATGAATCATATAAGCTTGTAATTCTTACAATTTTAATTTCCATAGAATACGCGTTAATTGAGAGATTTCTCACAATTATAGTGAATCTATATTATAATTAGATTGCGTGAAATGAATTTAATTGCACATTGTCAAGATAAAATCTAATCTAACTGACGTCTCTACACATGAAATCAAACTATCACAAACGATTTGTTCATATAGGAATTAAAAAATCATCAGTAAGTTTATATAGGAATTAAAAAAAACTTAAAAGCTATTACCTGTTTGTCGCACACTTTCTATGAGTGACATACAAGATTGTCATAAATATTACTCGATATTAACAAGGTCGTGACTTCCTTTTTAAATCTGTACGCAATACAAGATTGAAAGAAATGATTTAGACGCGAACTAATTTGACTCGTTTATGGAGACGACCCTTGAAAGGAAATGAGAAAAATGATGGCTAAATAAAAAGACTTACGAAGCTCGAGGTCTTGAGCCGCGACGAGCACGAACGCGGTAGCGCAAAAGACGGTGAGCGCGTAGAACGACATCCTGCCTGGTTAAAAATCCTGGCGGCTAGTCTGGCCAATTATAAACAGTCGGTTTATATAGTTTCCCGGCCCAAGGACTCGGCAAAGATACGTTGCAAAATTGCATGTCATTAAAGCGCGCCGACACGTGAGAGGCGAGGAATAGCAACGGCGGTCGCACTCGGTCAGCAGCGACGGAAAACGCGATTGCGGCTCTTTTGTTTGGGAAAGATGGAACGCTCTGTGAGAAAAATGGGATATAGCACAAAATATATGTCTAGTTCTTTCTGTCACTTTATGTAACGCACTAGGATCTAAAAATTTTCGGCTTAACCCCATGAAAAGTTTCTTTAGTAATAGAGACTAATTATTTTTGTAGTTTCCATTTATTTGAAAAATTCGGTATCATATAATTTTACTTTTGAAGTATATTGTGTTTAAAAATATAGTAAAACAGAGTCTCACAGTTAAATTGTTAAAAACGAGAAAATATGAGATAAGATAGTAAAATAAAAATCAATTCTCAATATAATGTTGTTCTATGGGAAATAATTTCTTTCTTTGTGTTTGAAAAAAATGCGAGGCAAGTCAAAAATGGCGAGCATCTAGAAAAAAAGCAACGTGATAATTCCGAGGTCTGTGTGTAGGCACATAGCTAAGGTCATCTCTCGTTAAAAATCTATGTTTCTATTGTTTCTTCTTTGTGATCTGTTCATTGTCATAGCATAGGCATCTTGGGTTCGGTATAATTGAGTCGCGCTCGATCTCATTATTGTTGCTCTGTGCGCGCTTTAGTGCGATTTCTGTTCCGAGAACTGCGAACCAGCAAGATGTTTCTTTCTCCAACACTTTCGTATCTTTCCGCAATTTAAAGTGACCATTAGACGTATACTTATGTCTTGACCGAAAAACAAGACGCAAGAAAACGCTGAAACGTGTTATTGAAGAGAAACCGATCCGATTTCATCATTTCTCGAGGAGAGATTTATTGTGTTGAAGATAAAAGGAAAAGTTTTCTCTTTTTCGTCTCAGATTATCTCTCGTTTAGATTTTTTTTTTTTTTTTTATCATTTCTTTTAACGTTAATTATAAAGATCTCTGAGAAATCAGTCTTATCCGCGTAGTCAACGTGGTTTCACTCAATCTTACATATCCAATATTTCCATCTATGATGCAAGTATCGCTTATAAACGCTAATCACCAAGAATCTTTAAAGGTAGACATTTTTTTTAAATAAAACACTATTTGCGAGAAACAATAGCTGTTACGATACCGAACGTGAACATCACTGTGTTCATATAATAACCGTTATTAAAAACTCGAGAGGTAGGTAGAGCTGATTAAAGCTACCCGCCATCAGCGGTATCTCTCCATGTTAAAACTGTAGATGAAACATTACGTGTTGACACAACAGAAAAAAAAAACCTACAGACAGACCTTCGATCTTCTAATCGTCTAATGAAATTATTATTCGCCTGATGAACTCGTCGCTGTAAGTTGATCAATTATGAATCGCCAACTAAGAACCAAGTGCATCAGGAAGAGGTTTTTATTAACAACAGGAAGATCGTCTCGCAATCGATACTCCGGGTGGGCGACTCTTGTGACCTTGCGACCTTGCGTACATATATACGCAACTCTCTTGCGCGATATCGGCGATCGCGCAGGTGCGATCGATCACGTCATCACTGTTTATCTAGTTGCAATGTGGAATCGAGAATCCAGATCATGAATGCGCGCGCGAAGTAGCTACCCTTGGAACACATCGCGTCGAACATGACGCGAGAAAAACGAGTTTTCTCTCTAGGTTGTATGGAAAAAAATGCCGTAAAGGAACGAGATCCACTCACGACGAGACTTCGCACCGTAAGACGCAGATGCATATCGAGAATATGCAACGCGAATCGGACGCGGAGAGATCGATCGCCTATGTGGATCGACGGTGATTGTGTGTGATTATTATGAATGGCGACAAGTGAGCTTCGATCCCTTTCTCATTTACGTGTTTCCACTTCGTATGACAGACGTGGATTCTTAACAAAGTGATCACACGCTAGCGCGCTTTTAATTTTATTCAGAAGCAAAGAGAAGAAAAGGGCGATATTTAAATATCGCGTATATATATCTTATAATTATTAACTTCTATGTATTAAGTTTCTGTGTCAAATTTTTGTTAATGAATTTTTTGACACGTTAGTAAGTTTGTTTTTGAGTTAATTATATCTCGCGTTGTTTTTCTTCCACAATAATTATTATCGTATTATTCGTTTATATGTCGCGCACGACACGGAGAGTCGTCATGTCAATGAAGTTTTCCTGAAGTAGCTGAACTAAGAATAGGTTCTTATCGGAACGGGCTTTTCCAGAGTCACGTGTTTCCAATTTTATTGTCACACAAGGTGGCCGGCATTGCTACTTAAGGGTGCGGCAAGCTACACTTAGTTGCCTGCTGTAACAAACATAACATCTGGCGCGCAACACAGTGTGCCATGCGACACAGCTGGCATAATAAGACGGTGTTAGATAATAAAAGGGGGAGAGAGCGCGCGTACCCTCCCACAAATTAACTAAATGCTAGTGTGTCTCGCAATTGCTCATTGTTGTTTCCCTATTCCGCTTCACAAATAACGAACGAACGTTGTAATTAATGGCACGCAAAACAGATTTTTATTCACACATTACGGAGAAGCGAACAAGGATACAATCACGCGAATTTTAGTGGCGCGTATTCGGGCAATAAACAGTCGCCAGAAATTTTTGTCCGACATCATGCTCGTTTGACACAAATCGCGTGTGCTTATAATCTGCATAAATGCACTCGCGCGGATCAATGAGCGCGCGAGCGACGGTGCAACTGGTCCGTGTGAAGGTAAAGAAAGAAAAATAAAAGCGGAGTCCTTGTCGGATTAAAAAACCAAAGACAGACGCATCTTTTCCTCCCCTGTTACGAAGAACGAGTGTGTGCGCGCGCATTTACGTCTCTTCTGCGTCCAGTAACGCCTTAGTTTTATCGAGGAACTTTGTACTGTATTTCTTCTAATGTTATTTACTTGTAGAAGAAACAGATTTAAAAAAAGACAAGAATTTTGTAGAATTTTTATTTTAATTAAATATTACAAGTAAATAACATGAGAAGAAATACAGTACAAAGTTACTCGATAAAACTAAGGCGTTCCTGGACGCAAGAAAGACGTAAATGCGCGCACACACACTCGTTCTATTTAATTATTTTGACTTCCAATCGGTGGTCCGTGGACCTAAACGATAAAATGCTCCTGCTTCTCGTTAATTCGGTTAAAAAATATGTAGGTCCTCGAGTAACGCGGTGGCTTGTTTATGCCGATCGCCGTTCACTCAACGGTGACCGCTTCTAAGCCACCGCGCGTAAACCACTAATGAAACGCACATAGAAGCGCGACGCGCACCACCGCGCTTCGTTGCACAATGAACGGTATAATTATGAATAACGATCCGCATTTGGTCCGCGAAACAGGTGCAACGATCGGGCGAGGATGGCAAGGGAAAAAAATTCAACATCGAAGCATGTGCAACTTAATTTAAACACTCATAACTTTTACACTATTGAAGATAGTGTGATGGACCATTTGACAATTTGTCTTATCTCGTTCAAATCTACAACTTTTGTCTCAACCATTTTGCCGAATTCCGAGTTTTAAAATCTCGACATTTAACCCTTTATATCTCCTAAACTATTGAAGATAGACTGATGGACCATACGATCTTTTTATCGTATCTCGTCAAGATCTAAAACTTTTGTTTTAACTATTTTGCCGAATTCCGACTTTTAAAATCTCGACATTTTACTAATACTGATTTTGGAAACAAAAGCATAAATAAAATTATTTTTAAAAAAAATTGTTGTTTGTTGTTTCAAACTAATTGTTTTTTGCTCTCTATCGCGAAATCGCTTTTAAAGAAAGCGTAATAGTAGAACAAAAACGAACCCTTAAAAAAATTTTTACATGGAGAGTGATGTAAGACTAAACATAATAGACAAACAGATTCTGTCGCACAAACACGACGTAGACCAGATGAGAAAACTTGGCAGTTGCTGAATAGTAAGTATAATAATCAAGGTTGGGAAAGTTACTTTATAAAAGTAACTCGTTATCGTTACCGTTTATTTTGTTAAAAAGTAACTCGTTACCGTTATTCGTTATCAATTTTAAAAAGTAACTCGTTACCATTACCGTTACTTGAAAAGTAACGAATCGTTACAATATCCGTTACTTATTTTGTACATACCACAAAATTTATGTACAACTTTTTTTTAGT
>QVNV01013855.1:0-15143 GCA_014825455.1 Pseudomyrmex pallidus | reverse complement strand
ATCATCCATATATTAAATAAAAGCAATTGAATACATTGGTGAACTACAAATGTTATTACATTCTACGATGCTTATAAAGTCTGAAAAAAATAATTTCTTCTTATATTTATAACCCAACTATTACAACTATAGCTTTCTTTTTAGTACCTTGCTTTACTTTTCGTTAGTAAGCAATAGTCGTTTTCACTCTTTCAATCAACATATATTTTTTTAATTATTTTATAAAAAAGAAATGAGACAAGAATGTTGAGTGCTGGATGTTTTATTATATTAATTGCACTCAAAATTCTATGTTACGTTTTTTTCATGCATAACTTGTTAAGATTTATTAATTATTTTAAATAAAATAGCTTAGGGTGACTAGTAATTGGGTAGGTGACAGTAACTGGGTCTTTTACTATCGGATGGTGAGAAAAATAAGAAAGAAATCTCCGTGAAAAATTTTTTTTATGGTGACAAAGAAATAATGTTATTTTTTACGCGAAATTGTTTCCGTAAGAAAGCGCTGCAAAACTTGGTAAAGGATTTTCGATTAACAAGGATTAACGATATTCGAATTATGGATTGAAATAATGCGACCGAGCGACGACGCAACGACGAGGATAGAGGCACGAAAGCGTGCGGATTAATTACTTTAATGCGGCACTTCCTGTCTACGGCGCGGTCATGCCGTGAAGCCGCGGTCTGGCAACTTGACTCTGAACTTGCTGAGAAAGCAGAGAGCACATCTGGAACGTATCTCTCTCGCGGTATCTCCTCCTCGTTCCCTCGACCTCCTTGTTTTCTTTCTCACGGTCTGTTTTCGCTTTCTTCTTGCATTTCGACATTTACACGCCTGGCCTTGCACGCCAGGCTAACGTCGAAAGTCATAGCGTCGCCGTAATAGCGACGATGTATATTCTGTCGTACGTGCGCACAAAAGAAGAAAATTTTAACACGCTCTTACAAGTACATTTGCGAGAGTATATAAATGAGAAAATATTTTAAAATCTACCTATACATATTTATACGCCCAATATACATACATGTAAAATACATACAGCACAAGCAAAGTTGGATGTAAACGAATAAAATATAAAACAATATAATATAAACATATTCTGGTATTTCGCAAGAAAAATAAAGTTAAAAAAGTGCTGAGGAATTAAGAAAAGTGTTTAAATCGTTCAGATATATTCAAAAACGTTCGTAATACAAAAAAAACTTAAAACTTTGCACTTTCATCGTGTGTATGTAATTTTAATTCTGTGAAAAATGTAAAAAAAATCTAAAAGAGGGAAGACCAAACGCTGATCCAATTTTTATTAAAAGGGAAAATCGACGCCTGAAAATCGCGCCTGAAAGCCGCAGGCGATAGAAAGCGCGATAATTCTAGGCCCCACAGTGCGCGGCCCAATTTTCAGCTTGGCAATGCCTTTTATCCCGAGATCTCGTAAACGCGACAATCGCTCATTAACAGATTTCTTGGCGTCGCTGCCGACATGGGTTAAATCGCATCGACGCCGCGGATTGCATTCAGGTCGACCGGTGCACGTCGACACGTCGACACGGGGTGCATTTAAATAAAAAGACACGATAGCCCCCCTCCGGTTCTTGGAGGCGATATATCTCGCGCGCGGGACAAAATCGGGTTGGTTGGGAGCTCGAGGGATAGGCAGAGAAAGGACGGCAGGGGGGAGCCGGAGGGTCAAATGGCGGGCAGAATGCGCGGTGATTGCTGAAGGGCCGCATAATTGCACCCTTTGTGGTGCAATCAACGGCGCAACTTGGACGGCGCCTACGTCTATCGGCCCTCGTCCCCCTCCCCTTTGCTACCAGAACTGTCCCCCCCTTCGCCGCCCTTCTCTCTTTACCGTCTCTCGCATTAGCGGGGGCGTCATCAGCGGCGATCCGATCGTTCCTTAAATATCGCGGCAGTTATCGCTAAATACACTCGCCCAACTGCCGTTGCGGGAGTCCTGGATTTTTCGAATTCCGCCTTCGTTCTCGCAAAGCCTCGTTGCCGACGAGATAAAGATCGTGCGCACGTTAATGAGCGATAAGCGACGAACCGTGATGTGAACGATAAAATTGATGAGCTTATCATTAGACAATATACGCGCGCGCGCTTTGACTTTGTCAAATTTTCTTTAATCGTTTCAGACGATAAGAAAAGCGTTTTAAAATATATCGCATGCATAAATTAAATATTTTTTACTTATTTAGAATATTGTTTTATATTTAAAAAAAATAATTTTATATAACTGTAATATCGAAAACGTTAAGAAATATTTTTCAAAAATATTTCTCAGAAAGTTGAAACTAACTCAATGAATGAAAGAGAATTAATGAGCAATTTTTATTTAAATAATATATAATTACCGTTCGCGCACGCAATGGACGCAATTGCATTCCGTTTATTAAGTTGCCAATATGCGCGCCAACCAAAACGAGACAATCATCGTGAAAGGTCGAGCGAGATTTTTGTATCGCGAGGACGAGACCGGCGCAACACAGCACAATAGAAAGTAATGCGTCTCGCTCGGTAAAATTTATACGCTATTCAGCCCGCGCACAAACGTCGGTAAATTCCGTTGAATTAACCATCGCCGCGGTATCGGGGAAGAGCGACTAAGCGGTTCCACGGAACGATTCACGTACTCGATTTCTCTCATCCGCGTGTGTAATGCCGTCCAATCCTGGAGCCCGAATTTTATCGGATTCGAATTCACTGTGTCTACACTAAAACATATTTGGATTTCAGGTTAAAAGAAAAAAAAACTCGCCACACACACACACACACACCACACACACACACAGAGAGAGAGAGAAACTTCTATTAAAAAACATAATATTAACCCGTTGTAGCCACACCTCAATCCAGTATACGTTGTCACCACACTGATGCAATTTTGCACTCGCATGTTTGAAGTTTAATAACTTTCCAGTATAATGGGCTCAAAAATAATTTAAAACTAGTGAAAATAAGGGTAAACAATTCTCAAAAATTGAATGAAATTAGTTAAAAATGTCCAAAACAAATTCTTCTTAGTGAAAACTGAGAAAAATAATAAGAACTTTTTGAAAAAATCGTGTTTTTCCCATTTTCGTTGGTGCACATATGCACCAGTGTGGCTACAACGGGTGAATTGTTCAAATAAATAAATAAATATATATATATATATATATATATACAACTTCTGCATTGTTATTTATACACGCTTTTAATTTGATTAATTCCCGTCAGAAGTTGAAAAAAAAACATGTGTATAAAAATGACAGCGCATTCTTCTTCGGTCCAGAACAGAATTACGCGAGGCATTGCCGGCTTTAATCGCCTCGATTTAATGAGGCGGTAGGATCAGGATACAAAGTGGAACGTGGACAATTAGACGTGGAAAAGGCTGGGGTGTCTGGGTAGTACGTCTCGGAGAAGACGACCGCACAAGAACTGGTCGATCTCGAAACATCTCCTGTGCGAACGCGCCATGTGGCGTGTTTATTTTAACAAGATCGCGTATATGTATGTATACGGTCGTTTATTAATTTGGAACGTTTGGCTGCGCCAGGTCGTAGGCGTCGTTGGGAGAGATCGCAATGTTTACCACAGGCGGCAACCCTCGCTCGCAGGATTTTACTTCGACGCGGCGGGCGCAAAGCGCCTTCATATGGCGCGCATCCGGCAAGCGAATTCGCGCGATTGAGGATCACTGAAGCTTGAGGCTGGCGACACGACGATGCCATTACCGCGTCCGACCTTCTCCCACACCCTCGGTCCCCGCGCCCCATTCTTCTCCGTCTCGCTTCTCGCGCCTGTCCCTGTCTATCTCTCTCTCACTCTCGGTCCTCAACCCCGTATTCCCCTTCGAACCCCCGCGCCCACGTCCTCTCCTACTCCTCGTCTTTCATCTCTCGCCTGCACCGCAGGTCTTGAATTATACAGACAGCGCCACTTAAAATAATACACCCGGTACAAACTGAACATCAACGCTAAAACCTGTCGTTTTCTGTAAGCTGGAATTATGGAAATTCCGCCGCAGCCGTTAGTAGTGTCCTTTTCCTCACCGGAGCTGGCCTCCTTTCTGCGCTCCTCCGGGGCCACCGGGAAAGCCCGGATGAGAACTGAAATACGTGCTAATTTCGCGCGTTTTCAGGAAAGAGCGGATAAGTAGGTACGTGAAGAGCGAGGCGAGGATGTAACGAATTGATTTGTTACCATGTCAAAATCTCGCGACATCACTTACGTTATTAAAAGCAACGTGTAAAGAGAAGTAATTTATGAAGAAACAATTTGCAATTTTCTCCGATCTCGAAAAAACATTGTTATGGAATATCCTCGCGAAACTACGCGTGGTCGATGGTATCATCGATATAACAACCACGCTTGAGAGAGAGAGAGAGAGAGAGAAGAAATAGCGCGATAACACATCCGGGCAAGTACCGTTTTTGCAACTGATGCAAACACAAGACACACACGACGGTATCTACGGCGGAACATAAACGGCGCGCTTAATCAAAGCTACGTGTTATGAACTATCTCTGGCACTTTTTTTACCTACGTCTTAGAACACCGTTCGATCTAGCAGATACTTTTCCGCCAAGTATCGCGTCAGAGAGAGAGAGAGAAAGAGAGAGAAAAGTGCGGCGGCTAATAAAAGACTCGCTTAATTAGAATGTTCGTTAAGAGGCGTAAGTCGCTCGCTTGCCCCGCGACCTCTCGCCGATTGCCCGACCGAGATCCGCAGGTAAAAACGTAAGAACTATTTTCATTAAACTCGGCGGTGAGTTTTCGCGCAGCAAAAGTCTTCGCTTTTGTAGGAGCGAGCGGCCGCCCCGCGTAAAGAGATTAAGCCCGGCGGAAACACGAGGGAGAGGGGAGGAAGGAGTGAGGAGAGCAAGAAGAGAAGTGAGGGGAGGAGAGTGGAGTTGCTACGCGGAGGGTATGTTTCGTTATTAATTCGCTCTCTTATTAATTCCGCTTAGGAGATTCGAATGAAACGGCATATTCGACGCCGCACGTCGTCGTCGTGGCCGGATCGATTCCAGTCCCCCCTCCCCCTACCTTCTCTTTCATCCCGCTTTCGTCCGGCGTTTCTCCTGATGACTTCAATTCGGATCGTTAACGCTGATTTCCGTTAAATTGCCGTAGAAAAGAATTTTCTTCCCCCCCGTCAAAGACGTGGGCTCTTAAATGACCCGCATGAAGCGTCGACAATTAGTATAGTTTTTTTTTAAAGTTTATTTTACAGAGAGAAATTGTACTTACTGTTCGGCGAGTTTTAAACGCGTCGTTTTTTTTTTTTTTTATGCCATTATATGTTTTTCCGATTTCGCGTTGCGAAAGTATTTTAATATCGAAAATTGAATTATTCCTTAACGAGATATCGCTTCGTGTACGAGTGACACTCGCGAGAAAGAGATACGTAGCTCGCAACTGATGGGAACGTTTCTGTGTTATTTACGCAAAAAGAAAAAAAAACATAATGCGATTGGCGAGCGGGCGGAATCGAGTTGCTCAACAAAGAACGCGACGAGGAATCGCGGTTCGTCTTTCCGGCACGCGGAACTTTCTTTCAAGTTTCCGAACGCTGCGAGTTTGATTTTCCGCACAGCGTAAAGTAACATGCGGCGTAACCACACGGCCGAGTTATTTCAATGAGTCGCGTCGTCGTAGAGGGAAGCAGGGAGGACGACGGTGGACAGACACGCGGAATAGTAGGGAGAGGGGGGGGGAGTCGGCAGCGCGGCGCGGCAGTCACTGATTTAACGCGAGACAATTGAATCTAATTACGAGCGTCGCGGCAGCCAGTGATACTCAATCCCGCCCATTCCTCGTCGCGTTCTTTTTTTTTTTCTGTATCCTCTCCTCGTCTCTAGTTCTCTATCGAGTCGATATTGCGCGCGTTACGTCGGGACGAGCTCCACGGCGCGTCCACCGGTAATATTTTTCCCGGCCGTCAATTTTCTTTTCCATTACGGCAACTATTAAAAGACTCCTGACGGCATGCGCGCTCAGCCGCGAGATTGGAAAAGACCCCATAAGTCCTTAATAAGATTCACATTATCCAACTTTCCATACGTATCTATACGTATATATATCACAAGACGTTTATAAATTAAAAAAACGCACACGTCTTTCTTTTACTGATATCGAACGACGTGTGTGTGTGTGATGTTACTTTTAATCAGCGACTTATTTTGCCACGTGCCGATAAAAAAATAGAGATGATGGCGCATGACCGACGCGACGTCACGCGTGTAACGTAGAGCGACTCGCGTAATGAGGCGAACATCGGCGTAAAACGAAAATTTTTTCAGCCACCGAGAGATGCCACCGAGCGTTAAAGCGCGCGCGGAACGGACATTAAAACGTATTACGATTCTCGTGTGTGCACCGCATCGCATTAGCGGCGTTAACGCCGACATGTAACGTTCGCTCGCGTTGCAATCTCAGACCGGTCGTCGGCGCGCTCCACTGGTTGCTCTGCGCGGCGGCCGGCGGCGCAGCGCAACCAAGCGCGCCCCTGGCTGTTCATTAGAGGCCGCATTGTCCGCTAACTAAGTACAGACGCAGCCCTACCCACTGCCCTCGACCAACCTACTGATCTCCGAGAGCCCTCTCGTGCCCCTCGCGACCGCACGTAGAATCTCTCTTCCATCCCCGGCCGCTCTGCTATTCCACGGAGCTTGTTCCCCCGGCAGCTCGAGTAGCAACGCACTCGAGTCGCTGCTGCTCGGCCGCCGATGCAAAACCCAAGACTTGTTTCGCGATCGCAACTTTTTGATTTTGAATATTTTTTTATGTTTTCGTCGTTTCTACTTTCATCATTTTACGGTTTTTGTTTGTTTTTTTTTTTTTTGAATTTCAATTTTATTGATTTTGCTCTCAATAATTGCGGAGCTCGAGCGAGCTGTCGATTCGCCGAAAAAGAAAGAGAAAAAAAATGCGTTCTCTTTCACTCTCTCCTTTTCTGAGCCGGACCCATCTTACATTATCGCGCTATTATTATTTTATCTCCTATAGTAGCTTTTATCTCCTTTTTTTTTTTCTTCTTCGTCCCGCTTGCCAAGCCGCGTCTGGCTCGCACTGCTCGACAAACCACTTTCACCCACTCAACCCCCACCCGTCCCCCCCGTCTTTTCCCATCCGCCTTCTGCCGACACATCCATCCCCATATCTCACTCCGCCGCGCTACTCGATTCAGCCTCGCCGCGACGTCACGCCACGTTCGATTTCCACGAGGACGACGACGACGACGACGTTGCAGCGTCGCGCAAAGTGCCGGTCGAAGAGTCTCCCTTACTACTTCGCTCGGCTTCGGATCGGTTTTTGTGCACTCAACGATAGTAGAAGTTTACTGTCGCCCGTGATACGTCGACTCGACGTACGTTTCAGCCGTAGCTATTGCCGCGCCGCGCCACACAATCTTCCGTCGAGTACATTTGTTTGATGGAAACAATCAATCGGTTTACGCGTCCGTCGTCTAAACAAATTTCTCTCTCGTCTCCATTACAGGATTAAAATTTAAATATTTACTTATTTGTATAAAACTACCATTAAATCGGTCAACGAGAGCCAACGCTGTTTATGCGAAATGAATTGTATAAATATATAATATACTTATAATTTTTCAGTGTAAATCTTACACATGAATTTATTGAATTGAAATTTTAATTCGTAATTTCATATAAAATGCTGGATTTTCATATCACATATATGAAAAATGCCCATTTCCTCCTTTTCCTATCTAATTTAATAATATTGTGAAAAAAACATTCCCCGGCCAGGAGTCGAACCTGGAATCTTCGGCTTTCCGTGCCAAAAACGGGCATTTCTCATATATGCAAATCCAGCATCCTGTATAAACTTACAAATTGAAATTTCAATTCAATAAATTCATGTGTAAGATTTACACTGAAAAATTTATATATATATATAAATATATTACATATTTATACAATTTATTTCGCACAAACACCCAGCGTTGGATCTCATTTGACCGATTTAATGTTAGTTTTAAATTTCAAGAGCCTTTCTTAGTTTATTTTTTTTTTTTTTATTACACGAGAGAGAAGGAAAACGAAAAATAATTATATCTTACGATAGATATATCGGAAATAATAAATTAAAATGTTTACGTGTAAAAACATTGCGATAAGTTATAAAGAGAAGAGATAGATAGATAGATAGATAGATAGATAGATAGATAGATAGATAGATAGATAAATAGATAGATATAGCACTTATTTATAATGCGCCCTGGAATAAATTCCCTCAGGCGCAATAATAAAACAAAATTAGAAAAATAAAGAAAAATAACATTAAAAGAGAAAAACGACAAAAATATAAAAGAAATGAGTACAAAAGTAATAAATCGAAAGCAGTAATGAAGTGAAGTGACAAAAATAAAAAATAAACAATTGGGACAGTAAAGCAAAGCAAAGTAACATAAAGTAAAGTAACAAAAATAAAAACAAATTGAGACAGAATAATATAATAATAAAGTAACATGATTAATAACAAATGAAAAAACAAGATTAAAGCAAAAATAGAGACATACATTATATATAGTTATCTAATGAAAATAAATATTCAAACAATTTTTGTTTAAAAGTGTCAAAAGGCTCTCTTCGGATATCTACCGGTATAGCGTTCCAATAATCAGTCGAGACACTTCTGAAAGACCGTCTGAAAAGTTCGGTTCGAGAAAGAGAAAGAAAATCTTTGAGAGCACGAGTGTTGCGATGTAAGAAATGCTGCCTACATTCGTACACGGAAAAAAAAATTCGCTAGAATAGCAAGAAATTAGTTACTATATGGTCAGCAAAAAAACATTTGTTAAGGTTACTGAGATTTTTGTTTCGCCAACAAAACATTTTGTTAATGAAACGAACAATTTCGTAGACTCTGCAACCATTTTTCCTTGCTGACCATATAATAGCAAAATTTTTTTTTCCGTGTAAGAGCCAGATAAAAATTCAGGTCGTTGACTTTCCAGTAATTTGTGCAGCAGGTAACAAACAAGAAACATATTCTTCGAGTTTTTATTTTTAGCCAATGAAGTCTTCCTGTGTAATACGGCGTAACGTGTTCATTCCATCTGATTTTAAAGATGAACCTAATACAGTTAGAGATATCCGTCATCAAAGTGTAGCAGTAATCCAAGTATGAAAAAATCAGAATCGTTACCAATCTGATCCGTAGTTGAGATGTGAAGAGATTTTTGTAAGAAAGAGAGAGAGAGAGAAAGAGAGAGAGAGAGAGAGAAGCAAGCTTGCTCTCTTTTTCTCTCGCTAGCTTCTTAATTGAAGTAATAAAAACGTCACGATCGGCAACCAATTTATGAGAAAGCTAGTTATGTTAAGTTAACGTCGACCTGCCAACTTACCACGATACCCTAAAAGCGTGTGCGCGTATCGATATATACGTGTATACATATATATATATATATACGCGCCGTCCGGCTGGTTACCAAACCTGATTGGTTAGAAGAGGCCGGAAGCCCTTCAACGCACGGAACACACGACACGACAAGCTGACGAAGGGAGAAACACGTAGTCGAGCTAATCGCATTAGGGACAGCGGAGCCATAAATATAAATACGCGCGGCAACCTGATGGCCGAATGTTAATTCCGGCCCGTTCTCGTTAACGGGCTAATAAATGTGCATTACAATCACCCAGATATGGAAATCCGAGCTATGTCTATCCAAGCACCTTATACCCGGGACCCCGCAACGCAACCCGAAGTGAGTTAACTCACCTCCTCGTCGCCATGTGGAACGTCCGAACCAACGACCGGATAGACAGGCGAGGAGCTCGTTACCCTTCGACCAACCCGCGGTCAACCGGCTTCTATTACCCCGAGTCCGTGTCGATCCCGGCTATGTAAATACGTATAGCAACGAAGAGAGCGATCTTTGAGAATCAGGAACGGAGCCACCGACTCCGAACGCTATTATATATCCGCTTGTGCGCAGTAACGAGCGAGCGAGCGAGCGACCGACCGGCGAATCAAATCCCCTTAGCGCTCCGCGATATAATCGATGCCTCATTATGGAATAATCTACCTGCATTCACGGGCTTCCATATTGTCCACTGGAAACATCTCGGAACGTCGTTGTATTTTATAATGACATGTTCTTCGTAATGTGTAATACGAACACAGTCTCCCCCTCCCCTCCCACAGTTTTGTATTGCCTTGTGATTTTTATATATCGGAAACTTTTCTCCGACGCAATTTTACTAAACTCTTTCTATACCTATTGTGTGTATGTGTGTGTGAGAGTGTGTATACACGTTTTTCCTGAGTGCAGTTGAAAAATTAACGAGCGTAATGGAGTTAAACCGGTAATTATCTATCGTTAATTTTTTAGTCGCGCTCAGAAAACGCGCACACCAATGTCCGAAAATCAGACGAGAAAAATTGTTCATCGTTGCGCGATAAAATAAACTTTTTAACATAACAGACACTGATTATAAATAATAATCGTTAATTAGCCTTCCACCAACTCAAGCGCGCGCGACGACGACGCCACACGAATACGTAGGTACTCGAGAAGCGGAGAAAGGATGTACGTGCAAATGTTATCTTTTTGAGTCACAACGGCGGTCAATTACCGTCCCCCACATCGTTCTCATTACGGTAAAAAGTTCATTAACAACCGTAATGAACTTAATCGCTAATCGTCGAGCTATCTCTTCGCTGGCAAAAGGGAATATGGGTGTTGCGAAGCGTAAGCATAGGGGATGTGTATACGCTGTTATCTTTCCGAGATGCTCGCCGCGCGTTGCAGCTGCTTATCACAAGCTCGCATGAGACATGCTCCGCATGATACGCACGCGGTAAGACAGGTTTTCCTACTTAACGTACCCGCATAAATGGCGTTCCTGAAATAAATGCCCATCCCGGCTATTATGCGCACTCAACACGCACGCTCGGATTCGATAAGCTTTATAAGAACACATATCTTGCGCGCGTCGCGTAAACAACGTTTTTCTTTTTTTTTTTTTTTTAAGGAAGACTGTCTAAAAAGACGCACAGTAATATTTTATGCAAATCAGGTGGTGAAACATAACCTTTTTTAACAATTAATAAAGAATCTACAGGCTCGTGCAAGTTTTTAAACGACGAAATACAAATATGGTCTTACGAGCCGATCGCAAGGTGTTGTGCGGAAAATATGCGTGTCTGTATATATGCGTGTTCACATGTAAATTTTTATGTGTTTTTTTAGGAATTGAAATTTTAATTCCTAAATTCATATAGGTTGCTAGATTTGCATCACATGTATGAGAGATCCCGAATACTCTCCTAACTAATTTTTAAAATATTCAAAAAAAAATCCTCAGCCAGGAGTCGAATCTCTGGCTTTCCGGGCCGTTGCTTTCCCTGTTAGGCCACCGAGGCACTTGGAGTTTTGTCTCGCAATGTTTCGCACATGTATCAAAAAGATAGTTTCTTGACAATTCTAAACGCATTTGAGATCAGCGTGAATTCAACAATTAATAAAGAATCTACAGGCTCGTGAAAGTTTCTAAACTACAAAACCTTTTTTGCCTCAGATCTCAAAAATGACGACAAGTTGGCCAAATTAGGTCTGTGAGACGCGACTTTAACTCTTCGACTGTAGACATAAAACTAACCTACAAAAACTGTAGACTGGGTCTGTGAGGCCCACGCAACTTTCATCAATCAAAAGTTCAATTGAATTTGATTGAACCAAAAGTTCAAAAGATTCTGCTTCAATAAAAAATAAAAAAAAACAGATTGAAAAAAGTCTCTAGTAGTTTCGAAGATATTAAGCGTTTAAAAAAACCTATTTTTTTTCTAAAAACGCTGATGCGCAATTTTTGAGTAAGTCTGAGGGAGACCCACGTCTGGACTTGAAGGGATAATTAACGCTCTATTAATGACAACACTCATATTGATGCTCATTTGAGAGAGACATCGCGAAAATCGTGATATAAGAAAAACTATACCAACCGAACAAAAATGATTACCGAGGGTGGTTGTAGGATTAAGAGTATACGATTCGATAGGATGCTTACGAATGATTCATCGTCGTCGTGACAGTTTCGCTACAAGCAAAAACGCCTAAACGGCCGTGAAGTCTTGACTTTTCCCGCGCTATTTGATCGATGCTATTTTCCACGAGCGGCATTTCGTTCGCGTAAATGTGTGTGTGTGTGTGTGTGTAATATATATATATGTGTATATATATATATAAGCGCACGCGAAAGAAGAGAGCAAGCGAGCGGCGTGTTCGTCTCGCGATCTCGACTCGCTCCAATATCCGAGTTTTTTGACAGCAATTTCGGTCACGTCCGATAATATATCTGGATCATTAATATAAAGCTCGGCCGCCCTCCTCCTCTCCACACATACATCCCGCGCATCCCCGTCGCGGGGAAATTGCTTTTCAATCCCCTATACCGACCCGTCCCGCCAACTCCCTCTTAGCCGCGACCCCCCACCCGCATCTGATCCGCTATCTCCGTCTATCCTTTGCGTGGCCCTCGCTCCTTGCTCGGTTTCACCCTCCGGCTCTTCCATACACGCGCGTATCACCCGGTAGATTTCTCTACGTCGACGTCATTGCTGCTGTGGCGTTCGTACTCAGAAGTCGGATTTATGCGAAATCTAATAGTACGAAATCCGCTGCAAAACTAGTAGCTGATTTTTCACGAGAGAGAGAGAGAGAGAGAGAGAGAGAGAGAGAGAGAGAGAGAGAGAGAGAGAAATCGTATAAAAGGCATATTAGAAAAACACTTCGCAAAATTATTATTTCACTTCCGCGCATTGCTTTTGCAACTTTGTTTAAGATCTGTCGCATTTCTCACTCACCTCTGTGTGTGAGTAATGCAAACTCTGTTTATTTGTCTAGCTCTCTCTCTCTTTCTCTCTCTTTCGTAATGCTTTTAAGTGCGCTACTGCGGAATTTTCGTAGCTCAAAGGGTCGCTCGCCCGCATTAGCTCAGGAAACAGCAACCATCGGTATACGCTGTCTCTAATACGCGGCCGCGTACGCAAACACGCGCAACTCGCGAGAGAATCCACAGAGTACGTGCGTCCCGAGTGGATGCGGGATTACGGATCGGAGGCTAAAGTACGTCCACGTGTGAACACGAGCGGAGAACGACGTGTCGGGACTGCCGAAATATTGATACTTTAACCCCCTATAAAACGAGTGCTTTCGACGCCGACATTTTTGCACTCGATGTTGGTCGGGTATTTTTTCCCCCCCTTTTTTTTTTTTAACGTTTTTGTACACAGAAAGACTGTCGATGCGCGTCTATACGTATGTACGCGCTACCCGGTACACACTATCCGGAGCCTGCACGGAACACCCTCCCATAAAGACGATCCCCTCGATCAGATAAAAAATATATTATAGCCGGCACGATCCGAGGGCTCGATACTTCAACGAGGCGCTCTCCTCGGAAAACGGACAGCGCATCCACCCCCCTCGCTCCCGTTTCGCGACGACCCTGCGCCGCTCCCGTCTCGCCCCTCGCCGCCGCCGCCGCCGCCGTTGGTTTGGAAATCGCTATCGAGCGATTCGAGCGCTCGAATGCAGATCGCTGCACCGCGCCGCCGAGTCTCGGGGATGACATTCGACGAAATTAGATTCCGCGGCGAGGGTGGAAACGCGCGCTCTCGGCCACTTTTACTGTCTTCCCCCGTGGTTTCTCGACGGTTACTCCGATTGTTATCCGTCTCTCTCTCTCTCTCTTTCTTGTTTTATTCTCTCTTTCTCTCTTCATCACCGAGTACATCGAAAAGCATCGCGACAGGAATAGGATTGATCGAAGGAAGCTACGGCACTGACTTGAATGACATGGCATCAAATTTACATCCAAGAAAATAGAAAATGTTATTGAATCGATAAGTAAGAAATTATTTCAATCTTTACGACAAAGACAAAATAATGAATCAAAATTCTTAAATTGCATCTAGATCTATCCTTATATGTTGAGTGTAAAAGTTGAAACTTAAAGTAAAAAATTTGTTTCGGAAAAGTCGTATACGGTTTCTCTCGTTTAGTTCCGCGCTGGTCATTTGCGGAAGGGGGGCCGCAAATTATCACGATCGCATTTCCCGAACAAGCAATATCGCTCTACAGCTGCACGCGCGCATATCTATCGCGACCGACAAAGCTCAATGGACGACCAAGAACCATCGGAAAAGCTAATACAGCAACGTGGCAGGTGGCGAGGAGAGAAGAGGGGAAGGGGGAGGAGGGCGGAACGGAATGGAGTGCCGCGGGGTGAAGGGGAGTTCGGTTGAAGCTGGGGGGATGAGGCGCCATCGCGAGCAGCCAGACCGAGGGGGAAAGCGTTTAATTCATTACGGAGATTAAAAAAGTAAATTGCCTCGTCTCTCCGCGCGCGAAAGAACAGCGAGATAATCGCGGCCGAACGGACACATTCGGCCACGAAAATATTTAATTAAATTCATGACCGCAAGATACGGTTTGTTTCGGACTCGCCGCCGAAGAGAGAGAGAGAGAGAGAGAGAGAGAGAGAGAGAGCGCTCGAGAAGCGAAAGTAATTATCTGAATCTTTCCGAACGGCCGGTCACGTCTCTTTTTCACAGAAGCCACGGACGAGAACGTCGGGAACGCCGATGGATCGTTTCTCTCGCGAGTCGGTTGGAAGGATGGAGGACAGAGAGGAGAAAACCGGTAATTGCGTCCAAAGCGCAAGAAAACCCGTCTAATTAACACATTGGCCACACCGCATACCGGCAACATCAATACCTTTTTTTCACGCAACCACGCATGATTGGCCAATACACCGGCGATTCTACTACCTACCTACCTACCCTACGCGATCCGCTTCGCCATCGTAATTTCCGTATAACAAGTATACAGTGCGCTGTGTGTTTCAAACTACACACACACACACGCACATTACGCGCGCGGTACAGAAAACTACACTTAACCCGTTCTAGCCACACTGGTGCATATTTGCACCAACAAAAATTGAGAAAACACGATTTTTTCAAAAAGTTTTTTTCATTTTTTTTATTTTTCACTAAGAAAAATGTCTTTGCACATTTTTAATTAATTTCATTCAATTTCTGAGAATTGTTTACCTCTATTTTCACTAGTTTTAAATTATTTTTGAGCTCATTACTGGAAAGTTATTAAACTTCAAAC